>LBNU01026896.1:0-10236 GCA_014162995.1 Artemisia annua | reverse complement strand
CAAACATTTTAAAGTTGTTACATTGTGATGCATGTTACAAATTGATTATCCTAGTAACATAATATGTGATAACCTTAATATCTGTCACCCGGGCAAAATTTAAGAGCAACACCACCTAATGAATCATTAATGAGGTGTGCACGGATTGTAAAAAGAGGCGGCGAGCCTAGTAAGTTGAAATGAAAATAAGATAAGGGAAGAGGGTGAACTCTGTTGTTTGTAACCCAGCTCAAAACAAATTTAAATTTGTTCGGCTTATTTTGGAAATCTCTCTCTGTTTTGCATGTACTCAACGTTCTTTTTTCCTATTGTATGTATTGATCAACTTTTAAAACCACTTTTTGTATGTATCGTTACAGCCTACTATATGAATGTATTAGGATGTATTGCGAATTCAACATACATATAAAATGTGGTTTTAAAAGTTGAGTAGACACAATAGGATTAATAGTTGAGTCATACACCAAAGAGTAAAGTGGTTACTTGGATACATTTACAGGGTAACGATCAAATGACAAATAAAATTAAAATGAGAAGGGTGAGAAGTAACAAGAGCCGCACATTTCAATGCACTTACAAAATTGAATGCATCTCGACTTACATTTTTACCACCTTGTTTGAAATTTGTGACTAAAAATATTTGTCACCCATCTCATGTTAATTTTTCCTTTTACCGGATTTCTTATCTACATTCACATGTATATTTACGAGTATGGATCTAGTGAAAAGAATTATTGAAATGAGAAGAATGAGAAAAAATTGGAGCTACATATTTTAAATAAGGAAAGAGAAATAATACGGAGATGCATCTATTTTTGTGGGTGCATCTAATATTTGTGGTTGTGGTTTCTTCTCATTCTTCTCATCTTAATTATATTTCTCATTTGATCCTTACTCTATATTTAAAGATGATTATCAAATATATTAAAGATGCAAATGCTTAAAATCTCCGAAAGTATCTAATTCATGTGGAGTACGTAGATTATTGTTTCATACTTTAGGCTTCATAATCAAATTTACTACATTAACAATTGATCTAAAAAAACCATAGTTCTAAAAGTCCCCACGCTACGCAATAGATCAAGGCATTCGCTTACGGTGTGGCGTGAGATGAGGCTATGAAAATGTGCGACAAGGCCACTAATGCGTGAGCCGTGACGCCAATTTTGAATTCAACAACGATTTTTTTTTTTTTTTTTTTTTTTTAAGAAATGAAGAAAATTACATGTAAGAATAGTTTAATGACTTGGTTCTTTATGTACAATAATTTTTATAAACTCGATATATATTAAATATGATATATAATATATATAAATTTATAAACATTTTTATTTATTTTTTGCTGCTTTAAGTCACGCTTTAAAAATGCTAAGGCTACGTCATAGCCCTTAAGGCATGAAGCTTGACAATGCCGCCACGCCACGCCTCACGCTATATAGAACCTTGAAAAAAACAACATTAGAAGCTTTGGCAGTTCTACGAGATCCAAACCCATTTGTAGGCATACCAAAACAGCTAATATTCACTAGTGCCCGATCACATTTCCACCTTCATGCCAAAGATTTTCAAGAATTTAACCGATTTAACTTTCACAACAATATTCCCGTAAGTTACAAAGGAATTTTTGAGGGTATTGGCGAGGACAAGTTCTCAATATAAGTGGGACCCACGCATTTCTTAGTCAAAGTTTACCATAAGGGCCATGTCCTCGTTAAAGGGTTGGCGGAAAAAATTATAGGGAAACTAATAAGGTAAATGAAAAATTGGGAGGAAATAGAAAGTGGTCAACCATTTGGCGAGGACATGTCCCCGCCAAAGATTTTACCAAAAAGTTCCTATAAAGTCTGGCATAGTCAAATTCCAGAAGGCCGACATTTGGCGAGGACATTGTGTCCTTGCCAAAGGGTTTGTCGCCCGTCCCATAAAACTCAAAATAGTTTTGTATAGATTGACAAACTTTGAATGCATGTACAAGCTGGGAAGCTTACCAAATAGACACATATGTAATAGAGAAAATCGCATGACACATTTGATACAAAGCATGTGTTCTTATTGAACAACTCGATCTAATAGCATCTCTTTATCAGGGCCGGCTTTGAGGGTGTGCAAAGTGAGCGACCGCACAGGGCCCCAAAATTTTTAAGGGCCTCAAAATTTGTCCCGTTAATAATTATATGCATGTGTACGCATATTTTTCACAAAGAAAAAAATATTTAGATGAGAAAATGTCTTAAATGAGTAATATGTTAGAATGTTTAGCTAACTAATTGCATTATATCTTATAAATGGTGACACTTTATATATAGTATTCCTTATCGAAGGGCCTCATTATCTAATTTTGTTCAGGGCCCTCAAAAATTTTATAAATTCATGGGACGGCCCTGCTCTTTATAACTTGGATTCGAGATATGTTTTCAGTTCCCAATGGATGCTAGTTTCACCAATTCATTTCGAATGACAAGTCTGCCTGCTGCTCAACTAATAATCACCCTTTGTCACTCAGTCTTGCTTCTTAATTAGCCAAATACATTCAACCCAGTTTACGACAAAGTTGATGATAACGAGTATAAGACAAAATATAAGTTCAGTAGTAGTACACTGATCCATTGGGCATAATATAATTTAAGTTTGCAAAACAATTATAAAGTTAAAATAAAATGACATCTGATATAATGTAGTCTACTGTATGATTGTGCCTATCGTTCATAAAAGAATGTGAGATTCTTCTTTATATATTTTCGAAACATTAATCTCACTATTAATCAACATCTAACAAGACTAGCTTCTTATTAACTAGCACAGATTTTCACTATATATGTTGCCACGCTCCAAGAATCATGTCAAAAAACATAGGGAAAAAGTTATAAAAAAATAACGTACTTTTTAAAATAACTCATTATGCTCTATGAACTTTACTTATTGTCATAATACATAACCGTTTTCATTTTATTTGGTTATTTAACGACCGTTTGCAACAAACATTTGCACCGTTAGTCCTTTATACTAACGACCGTTTATACTTAACTCAAAATTTGGTTTTCATACGTTTTTGTCTGTTTTTTGTTCATTTTTCTTACGGGTTTTCCGTTTTTATACGTTTTCGTCTATTTTCTTATGTTTTTATCCGTTTTTAACAAAGGCAACCTTAGTCCACTTTCCACCTTTTTTTAAAAAAACAACATATCTTGCAGACGGTAAATCTTCAAGCTACGAAAAATACACCATCGCGACGAGAAAAAAATTATCTTTCTATAGATATGCATTGTTATATACTTTCGAAAAACTTTTTTTTTTTAAATTTCGTCGAGAAAAATCCCATGGGATTTGTAAAAAAACGATTTTTGTTTTCAAAATTTCCGTCCAGAAAAATCCCACGGGATTCGTAAAAATCCCATGGGATTCGTAAAAAGACGAAATTTTTTTTTCCAAAATTTCCGTCCAGAAAAATCCCACGGGATCCGTAAGAAATCCCACAGGATTCGTAAAAAGATGATTTTTTTTTTCAAAATTTCCGTCCAGAAAAATCCCACGGGATTCGTAAAAATCTCATGGGATTCGTAAAAAGACGATTTTTTTTTTCTAAATTTCCTTCCAGAAAAATCTCACGGGATTCGTAAAAAGACGATAAATCACAAAGGATTCAGCATAAATCCCATGGGATTCTTTGGTGCATCCCATGGGACTCATTGTGAATCACATGAGATTTAGTATGAATCCCATGGGATTTATTGTGTATCCCATGGGATTTATTGTGAATCCCATGGGATTCTTTATTAAATCACAAGAGATTCATCGTGAATCTCATGGGATTCAATATGAATCTCAAGTATTAGTACCTATATCAAATTAGAAGAGTCTGTACCCATAAATCGGTTTATGTTAAAAACACTCACTTATACTTTGTATATACAAAGGTTGTGTACATGTACTTAATGGTAAGAAAAAAAACAAAATAAATATGTTGCAAATTATATGATGCACATTTAAATCAATATGAACATGAATATCATAACAAGTACGGAGTACAATATTTTTTCTGATCACGAGTTGACAAAAGCTATAGTACTAGTAATATTTTAAAAAGAAAAAGCTATCTTTATGTATTACTTCGTATTAATTTATTATGCTACCCACTTCCTCATGCTCCACATTCCACAACTCCACTAACCACTTCCCTGTTAATTAGCAACATCTCATTTCTCTATTTATTCCGACTAAAGAACCAGCGGAGAATGTTTAAAAACACCAAATTGACTCTTTAATTGTTGGTTATCAATAAGCGAAGAGGGCACTCTGATTATTACGGTGAGGGCACTTGACTTTTTTTCTATTTATTTGATTTTTTTTCCACACGATTTGGATGTCTACTCAAGATTTGTTGGGGGCATGTCACCCCAGTACCATCAGCCATGGAAGATAAACTTTATTACCTCACCGGAAAAAATTTCCGATCACTTTCCGGCGACAAGTCCACCGTCACCGACCTCACCTTGGAACGCACCAAACGACATCTGCAACGTCACATCTTCACCTTCACCTAACCGGCTGTTATTTTTGTTATTTTCCGGCGGTTATTTTTGGGTGGTGACGGGATGTATGTGTTTTTTTGTGAGAGAGAGAAACTGAGAAAAATGATTGTATAACAAACCCTGACATTGAGATAGTAGAATTACCAAAATACCCCATCGTTAAATAATTAAATTAAAATGTCAATTAATCTTAGCTATTGGATTGATGTTGGATGGGTAGTTGAGATCTTTTAATTTGTTCTTTAGATAATTTTGTTTCGCATTGAACTTTTGTCTTATGAGAATAAGTAAAGTTCATAGAGCATAATGAGTTATTTTGAAAAATACGTTATGTATTTATAACTTTTTCCCGAAAACATACTACAATCTCAGTGATCAAGCAAAAGTAGTAATTCCATGTAGGAGCTCACAAAGCATGGATATTTTTTTCCCCTAATCCCAATAAAAGTCATGTTTTCCGAGTTGGGTTCATAAGCAAAAAGTGCAATTTCTTCGCGATCATCTCCCATGTCAATTATCGCTTCGCCACTATTTCTGAATCCATGCACGTTCCTAACTTCATCTGTTGTTTTAATGGGGAATAGTTTTTTGAACGATTTTGAAGCACCATGTTCCATCACCCATACACTATAAACTTCTTTCTCATCATCCACCTTAGTTTGAATCACAACCAGAGAATTTCTCAGCTTAGAAACATACACACTACTTTCAACATCGAGTGCTAAACTATCGGGGAGGTGTATTTCCTTAAATTTTTCACTTATCATATCAAACGACATAATCAAATCATAACTCTGAGATCCACCATCCCACGTATTAATCTGTTCATAAGCATGCCAATAAATAAAGCTATCTATCGCCACACTATTCAGGGTGAATCCAATCGACTTACGAGGCATATTACCACTTAGTCTTCTCCAAGCCCCCTACACCTAATGCAAAAACCTCAACAATAGTCCCACTCCCCTCGGAACCATTATTAAATCCAACCTTTACAAGCTTAGGGTCACAAGTTTTAGGACAAACCCCAAAACCAACAACGGTTTCGTATGATGAATCCAAATTATTAGGCTGCCCACAGAGGGCCTGAAATCGAATCGGTTGAGCCTAGGGCGACCGATTTCGAATTCGGTCGACTCCTCTGTGGGAGATTCGGTCACCGGTGGTTGAAACATATATCGGTTGCTACACTGACCGAATACAAACCATGCAAAACCACAAAAAGCTTCTTAAATTTATACCATTTTGTACTTTATTGGTTTGCAAACTTGAAAAAAAAAAAAAAAAAAAAAAAAAAAAAAAAAAAAAAAAAAAAAAAAAAAAAAAAAACAATGGTGTATATGGGTACAGGGCAAAATGGAAGAAGATGTTCACTTGGGGGTGATGCTCACTTTTAGTCCCTCAAATTATACAATGTTTACACTTATGTCCACAATTTAGTTATAACTTAATAAACTTGTAAAATAAGTTTCAAAAATGGCAATTTTGGCACATGTTTGAAATATATTTCTTACAAATGGTTCAATACACGTTTGAAAAACTAAAATATATTGTATACTCTTTTATTGTTATTTATACTTTAATTTATTAGTTTCTTTAAAAAAAAAAGAAAAAAAAAAGAAAAGAATGGGTCACGAGTGTGGGGAGAGAGGTGAAAATGGGTTGAAGAGAGAGAAAGCTGAGGTGGCAGCCGGAATGATGATGCAATATAGGTCACGACTGTGCCTAGCCTTAGGCACAACAATATAAACCGATTTCCTAATTTTCGGATTCCAAATAACAACGTTTTTGTATCCGGTGTCACCGGGAATTAACTCATACGTACAGTACAAACATAACAAGCCATGAGAGGTAAATATTGTTGGTTCCATAGCTCCTTCAACAGAATTGGGGACAGTTAAGGGATAAATGTGTTGCGGGAAAGTATCATTGTCCGCAATCAAAACATGTTTTTTATCGAAAATATTATCAGTGTACCTTAGGCTCACCACAGTGGACCTGAATCCAATTCGGTTGAAGCATGGACAACCGATTTCAAATTCGGTAGTCACCACTGTGAGCTTGTTTGATGAAATAGGTCGTCGGGTGATTTTCTTGGCTATCGGTCGAGCCAATGACCGATATTGAAGCAAAGAAAACTTGTCAAAATTTGAAATGTATACATTTAATAATATGGGTCATGACTGTGGGGAGAGAGGTGAATATGGGTTGAAGAGAGAGAAAGCTGAGGTGGCAGCCGGAATGATGATGCAATACGGGTCACGAGTGTGCCTAGCCTTACAAGGAGATATTGCGGGTGAGTTTTGTGGATGTGGTAATTAATGATAAACTCGGGGCTATCGATAAGAGACTTCCATGGTGTTGAAACTGATCTGAATTGGATCAGTGGCTTTATTGGAAGCCTTTTGATGATTTCAGATTGGATTTCGAAAGGTATGTGGTCTGACATTTTGGTTTTTTTGAGAGGTAAATTTTAGGGTTTGCATACAAGGGTTTTATAAGGAATGACTAAGAAATGAAGCGTGGAAAGGAAGATTGGCTAAAACCCGGATTGGTTGGAAATTTGTTATATTGGGCCCATTGGGCTACGCATATGCTATGATCCATTGTAATTTGAATTGGACATTTGTCACCATGACCTATTGTAGTAACATGAGAGAATCTCAACCCGTCTTCGTGAAACACGTCTTATACAATATCACCAATTCACCATTCTTCTGCAATCTTGCTTCTTTTGTTCAAATACTTCAAAGACGGTCTACTACAGTGTGGTCGATTTTTGAGGTACATTGGATTAAATGTAACTTAATCATCACGTTACCATCTTCTGAACAAAATAATGTCCAGATATTTCAGTTTACTTTTACTAAACGTTACTCACTACATGTTTTGATGTAGAAAAAAAAATGTCAACTGTACACACATTCCCCAATTTAAATGTCCAGATATTGAATTACATTAGTCCTGCATGTCCATACAAACCTTCTCATGAGATGGCTGACCATCTTGTATGCAGAAATAGAGTAAGCTAGAGGATTGCAGCCAAACCAAAATAACTAAAAATATCATAATTCAACAAAGACCTTTGTGAATAACTTTTATTTAAATAGTGCAATACATCGTAAGAAATGTTTCAAACATTAACATGACAGTACAATATTCATATGATCACTTTCAAAACGCAACGCCAAAGACATTTTCTGGTGTAAAAAGAACTGTTTCTATGATGCTCGTCTTTAGAAAAGTTAGTTCTGCTGACTTATACCTTGATCGGAAATACTAAACTTGCTACTTTATTAGAATTAGCTACTATCAAAGTTCGCATTAACACTGAGAATGGAGCCTTTGAAAGCTGCGGTGATCCGGCATATGTCATAGCTGCTTTTGATGTGTAAATCAGGGCTTACTTATCTCTATTATCAGCACCACATTGACACTCATGTGCCTAATGAAATCACGATATTTAATTTTTTTTTAATTTTTACTTAGATTTGGTTTCATGTAATCTTAATCATCTGAGATATTTTGAATACTTGTAAGATGGGATAGTTGAAGAAACTGGTGGAAGGGAAGTATGTATAGATATCATACGCTTCAGCTCTGACGATTAGAAGAGCACAAGCTGTGCATCCGCTAACGGCTGAGCAATTAGAGTGGTCGTTGTGGTCAAGGGATGTCGAATATGAAAATATTCCTTCTTGTGGTAAAGGCAGCTAAAGTTTTTTAGGCTTTTTTATAACTGGTTACTAAAATTATCAATAATTAATAAAAAAACTTAATAAGTTATATTAGTTATGCCATTAGTATTACAAGATTAATATTCCACTTTCCACAGTTGAGATACCTTCATGACTGCAGCTGAGTGTTTGACTTTTAAAGTCAACAGCTTGAAATTTAGCATTTCTATTTTCTATAACTATATCATACACAGTCTCCACATTTCTTTCAACAATTTGGAACAATCTACTTTTTATTTGCTGCCATAAATCATAAACATGTTCAGCATAGACGATGCATCTACTTTAGTATTTTGATGTGTTTTTATCAGTTTTAACTTGTAAACAATTCAAGATATGAAAATAAAGATATATACATTTTAAAGTTTTGTATGTGTAAAGATTATTTTCATGGTATCATGTGCTTATTACCATTTTTCTCCACACAACGATAACAGTTTTTATCCCTAATATTCTTACACGAAAGGTGCATCAATGAGCAAAATAAAATTCGACTCTTCATGCAAGTAACGCTTCTTTCATCGTGAAATAATGATGTAATATTCACTAATAAAACAGTTGGCAACCATCAAGAGATCGCTCAATCGCACCTTATAAACCAGATTTCAAACATGGAATGCTGCTACACTTTGTCGAAATAATGCATAAAACAATGAAAGCAAAAGATGTGCATCTGGCCATTGTAGTATCTAGATTTATGTTGTACAAAAGTCTACATTCAGTTTTCAGGTACAGAAGAAAAATAAGATTTGAATACAGCTTTATGACCCGGATCTAGTTACACAAAAAATGAAGAAATTAACATCAAACATGCAAATAATATTTACATTAACAGCAACTAATACTCGTACAATGATTTAACTAACCTAACCTTACAGCCGAAGACAAATACCAAGCGACAAAACTATGACTGTGAACCACTCAAGATTGAAAAATTAACGAGCGTTCTGTATAGTTTCTCTACTGTTGGACGATCACTGGGACTCTCCTTGGTACACTGGCAATATATATCAATTAAAAATCTCATTGTTTTTTCTTTTTTGTATTCTTCACTTTCAGATTCAGTCTCTTCAATATCTTCCACTGGACCCAAGGCCTCTAGTTCATCTGTCAATAGTGGTCGTATGCCCAACAAAATGAGCTCATGAATTTTAGATTCCTGCAAACCCGCATAAGGCAGTCGCAAAGTCAGTAATTCCAAAATAAGGCATCCAAAAGACCATAAATCCACTTCCAGGCCATATACACGGCGATCATGAAGTGTCCGATAAACCTCAGGGGCCATCCAACGAACTGTTCCTACGCAAGCATCAGGTGGAGGTATCCCTGTATGGCCAATACAACATGTATGCAAAGAGGAACGTAGAGGAACTGCTGTATCAAAATCGCAAAGCTTAACAACAGTCGCTCCATCAGCGTTTTTATTTATGTCAGTCAACACATTTCCACTCTTCAAGTCACGATGAATTATATCTTTCGAATGAAGCTCAGATAATGCCCATGCAACATCTTTGGCAATTGACAAAGCTAGTCCTTTAATGATCCCGCTTTTATATGCTCCATAAAAATGGCAGATTGCAATATACAATCCTCTGGTGTTCCATCTTCAGATGGTAACCACTTTGTAGATATTTGATGACCTAAAATTTTTACGATACACGGGTGCTTCAACACGCTTAAAAGTCTCACTTCCCCTAAACTTTTATATTCAAAATTCCTAGCTTCATCTGCAGAGCTTCCACTCACTTTCAAAGTGAGTACCTTAGCAGCAGCCTCAACTGATCCAAGGTTGCACTTCATAAGGGTTGTAGAGCCTCCTTCCTTAATCTTCTCGCATCTTGAAAGAGAAGGAAATGGACAGTCGACATCAGGAGTTGCATCAGCATTGATCCGGCTGAGAGGTATGTATCTGTAAAAATATTCAGGGTCTGTCTCTTGCCTTATATCTTGAGGACGACAGGTATCAACTA
>LBNU01026893.1:106154-132080 GCA_014162995.1 Artemisia annua | reverse complement strand
AATCGATTGTTATCACCATCGCTTGTAAATTCTTCATATAACTGATATTGACCAATGGAATTTTCAGAACCTTCGGTTGCATCTTTTGCAATGGATTGGTCGGCTGGTGCATACGAAGAATTGCTCGGAATACCGTTGGTTGAAATGGTTCGAAAATCAGCAGGATCCGGTGAAGCAGCAACACGGTAAGAGTAACACATTTTTTTATTGGCGTGATTTTCAGGCGTATCAATAGTACAGCCAGGACGCATCTGTTTTTTATTCACTACTTCTACACTACAGGAACCTAGGCCATCAACATTATCGAAAGAAGGTGTGCAGCCTAAATCACCAAAAGAGGGAATTCTACGTATAGCTTTTCTTTTGGTTTTCATATTCAAGCAAGAAAAAGAAAGAATGTTTTACAGCAAGTATGGCAGCTAAGAGATTGGCAGCAATTTAAAGTCGCAACGGATAATTAGCAACAACCAACGCAAGTGTAACTACATAGAGATGAAAGGCGCATGCATGTATCAAGAGTGAATATGCACATTTAATGTTAAAAACCACACACATGCAAACCAACTGTGAACAAAGAAAGCATATAAGAAAAGACCTGGGAAACAACGAAAATAACCAAACATATGAACATATAGAAGCAAATCCACTACACCTTTTTCACAGATCTTCTCCAAGAGAGTCCCTGCAAAGCAAACACGAAGAATAAGAAAATGCAAAGCTGAGAAATAAGAACACGACAATCCCACAAAAAGAAGCAAAATCATGAAACCTTGCCTTCTTCTTCCTGCGTGAAATTTTTGCACAATTTTTTTTTTGTCACACTGCAAATCAGATATTTTTTTTGTTGTTTCTCTTATGAATGGAGAAGCACGTGGTTTATGTTATAGACCATGCCGTATGTAGAAGTTTCTTTGTACTATGTTGTACTTGACAACACATCTTGGCCACAAAATTTAGCCGTTTAGGTGAAAAAAGTCACAAAGCCTTTTGGATGATCAACATGTGTCTTGCACGATGGTATTCTTTTGTTGTTGTTTTTTTTTTTTTTTATACGTAGCATCACATCTTGGCTGGAAGGGTTGTGTAACTACGGTTGGAAGAGCTGCACGGGCCTTGGCTGGGTAAAAATAAAAACTGAATTGGGCCAGCAAACATGGGCTCAAGGAGCCTGGTTCTTTTTGGCGGGAAACCCAAATAAAAAACGTCGACGTATGCGACCTCATTTAATACATAGTATAATGCCTAGAGTTAACTGCAGAATACATGTTCGTGGTTTGCAAAGTTTACGTATTTGCCTCTTTGTTAGAAATTTTGTGTTATGTGTACTTTCCTGTTTGTAAAAATCAAAAAATTTACATCATTAGGAATTAGCGATGCAAATGCGTTTTCATTATCTACATCTCANTCGATATAGAACAATCCCTAATTATGTTCGGTCTAAGAATTTGTTCTTGTGGGTTACTAACAATAATTCATACTTCATGGATTGAACAAACTAAGGTTGGTGGTAGCTTGGGCTAACAAATTGACGAATAAACCACACATATTGGACCTACATCAGTAAATAAAGTTTAAAAAATTTGCCTTGTTAGTCCTTAGAGATGTAAATGTTTAAGTTTTACTAAGAGAAAGATATAGATAACCAACATTTCGCCAAAAGTGTAAACTATAACATTTTTCAAACCACACAGGTGTATTTTAGGATGTATTTTGCACTTGAGTCTTGCTCTTGATATAATGCTATTCTTTATGATAAAACTCTGAACAAGGTAACCGGATGAGGTTTTCCTGTTTTGGTTACCTGGTGAGAGCGTGCCTTTTGACTCAGATGTACGTGGCCTCACAAGTTAATCACCAGACCATTTCCGACCCTTTTATGGCCACTCTCAAATGTACACACCCCGCAAGGTTTGAACCTTTGACTTTTTATGAGAAAACCAATCTGTACATATAGAATAGACTTACCACTAGGCCATTTGATGGTTATTTTTATGGTAAAACTCTCATTGTATCATTTATAAGCTAGGCGGGTGTATGTGCGTTGCGACGATAGTTACCTAGCAATTTAATTAATTTTCTATTAAATGTTATGTGAAAATATGTACTGCATCAACATAACTATTATCTTACAATAATAGCTAATTTTCAAACTAGTTACACCGATGGTCCCTATTTTGAAAAATAATGATCATCTATGTAATTATCTATAGTAGTTTTTTTTTTTTTTTTTTTTTTTTTTTTTTTTTTTTTTTTTTTTTTTTAAACAGGTGTAGTTTCTATCGTTATTACATGGATAGTCTCTATTTTCAAATAAGGACTATTGATGCAAATAGTTTATAAAATTAGGGATTATATATGTAATTAAAATCACAAGAAGGAGCATGAGTGTGATTTTGGATAAAGTACATGGACTAAACATGTAGTTATTTAATAATTTTTAACATGTAAGTAATTTTAAAAGAGTAGAGATATCATCTGGAAAATCCTCTTCATTTTCTTCTTATCCTCCCTCCCCAGAAAATTCAAAACCCTAATTAAATATTTTAATAATTCAATTAGTAATTATGGCTGCTGCTGCTGCTGCTAATTGGATTAGTTTCTTTAATCATAGTCGTAATTTGACATTCTCTACTTCCAGAACAACAACGATCTCAACACCGGTGGTGGTCAAGCTAAGATTACCCCCAATCATAAAAGTCAAAGCTCATATAAATTCAAATAACAGCAACAACATTAAGAAAACATCATCATCTTCATCATCACCAAGCGCAGAGCAAAAGTGGGTGGCAAAGGGGCTGATAACGGAGTCGCTACCAAATGGAATGTTTTGGGTTCGTTTGGAGAATGGAGATGTTGTTCTCGGTTACGTCTCTGGTAAAATCAGACGCAATTCCATTCGTATGCTCCCCGGTGATTATGTCAAGATTGAAGTCAGCCGCTACGACTCCACTCGCGGCCGTATCGTCTATCGTATTGGAAAAGACCTCTAGTCTTCTAATTTAATATATCAATCATCATCATATTATTGTTACTGTTTACTTGCTTTTTTGTTATTTTCCGTTTACCCGATTAATACAACAACAGTGCTAGCTACTCAATTGTGTTTATACTTAACTTTGTTACATTACGAAACTTCTTTTGCTAATTCTACAATGGCTATGCTAAATTCACAAACAACTGTTTAATTAACACTTAATGACTACAAAGGACAATATTCATCATCCTCTTCCGGAATGGACTCTAGCTCTTGACTCCAACTTCCCTGATTGTGCTTTCCTTCTACTGCCATCATAACGTCTTGTATCGATATCTGGTTCGATACAAGTTGCTCAAGCTGTTGCTTTGTGATCACCACTTTTATCCTCTTTCTTCCGCATCCACCCCAATCTTCATCTTCATTCACCACTCGGGGCTCCCTCTCTTCACTAGATTTTGGCACAAGATAGTACATGTTTCCCCGCTTGAGTTTATAGTTAAGAGGGAGATGACAATGATGATCATTTGACAGAGCAACAACTGCTGCAGCTCCTGGATTCCGTTGAAGGAGCTCCTCAACTAGGATTGGATCTTTGAACTCTAGTGTCTTTCCGTCTTGCCTTTCAACTTGTATCATCTTCCCATGCTTTCTTCTCAATATGCATAAACCACACATACTTGTCATCTTCTATGTAGCTGCCTAGATTATTAGTATTAGATTAGATGGAGGATATTTTGAGCGTATTTATATACAAGCAGTAGTAAATTGGATGGCATGTGTAGAAGTAGGGAATAGGGATAGTGGAAAAGGTATAATAGGGGGTAACTTTCTGTTGAAAAAAAAGGGGGTAGTGGTGTGTTTGTTCAACAGGCGTGCAAGGCTGCCCATGGTGGACGGCTTCATGGAAGTTGATGTCACTTTGTTATATAACTTTAGGCAAACTTTTAATCCAGTTAAATAGGAAAACTCAACTTGATTCGGTACTAGGATAAATAAACCAATCCACGAAGATATATAGAATTAATTTGAACTCATAGGATGTTTGACTGTTGCTCTGTATTTGTTTTAGTCGATTCCAACAAGTTTTAGCAAATGGATTTGGTGGTTAAGTTTTGTCTTGTAGATCTTGGGTGGAGTCACGTCTTAGAGAGGTTATTTGTGTTGGATATTTAAATTAAGTACAAATTTTATTTCGTTTAAGCAATGGGAAAGGAACAATAGCGGATGGATTTGGTTAGCATTTTTCTTTCCCTTATCAATGCCACTTAAAAGATTCTAAAGATAAATGTGTCATTTTCATGGGGGAGACAAACATGTCGTAAAAGTGGAGTTAGTGCTAGTGTTGCAAAGATCTATATGGGACCTATCAAATAATCAAAGTACCAAATCAGAAATATCATATCATTTTGTTGAGTGGAGCTCCCAAGTTTGAATACTGAGGTATCTTCATATTTGAATTGGCATACCTTTTTCACAGTCTCTTTGATCAAACAGGATTGTGCTACTTGTTTCTTTTTTATAATCTGTGACCAGCTTCAGTGGAATCTAACATTTGTTCTAAACAACCATACACATTTGTTTTTCATAAGACAGGATGTTTAGAATTTTTTTTGGGTAATATTTTAAATCTCTGCTCTACTTGAGAGAATGTTAAGTAACATAGAAACCAAAGCCTACATGACCCGGTTACAAAATAAGCAGTTCAATTAAAGTTGGTAAGTCCCACTTCTAAGCTTTAACCACAGATGCACCCATCTATGTAAACATGTACTTGGAGCTAACTGGATGCATCACACAAAAACCAGATACACAAAAGACATTGGTGAAACACAAAAGACATTAATGCTTTCTCCCTGTATTTATGATGTAAAAGCTATAGCCATCAATATCACCATACAGTTAGATTCAGCACGAGGTAGGGCAAGTTGAACGTGGACGAACTGCAGTCTTTGAAGGGCTCACCCTGATCACCATCACATATACCCATATGATTAATATATATGTATGTAAAAGCGAATGTAATTGATCAAGTATAATGCAACACAACCACCTTATTGGAAGAGATCCCACCAGTGCACCGCTACACCTCAGTGCTACAGTTGCGCTCTCAGCCTGCAGAATTTAACACGTTGTCACAATGCCTTATTGCTCATAGATATTACAGTTCCACCCATCTATACAACCATTAAAAAGAAAAACAAGCACCACTCTACAGATAAGTTATGTCAAGAAGGATGTTCACTTTTAAAATTTCTTATGTTTACAGTCCTGGCAATGCAAATTTTAGCACTCATTGTATTCCTAACCATTCATAACCAAAAAGCACAAGCTTCAGAAATATAACTGGTGGGGAGTGGGAAGACGTGAAACAAGACCAATTAAAAGTTATACCGGGACTTGAGAATATCTCAAAAATGACAAAATTATCAAAAACATAGAAGACCGCCAACTATCATCCCTTTAACTTACGGTCACAATAAATCTGAAGTAACATAGCATGCAAGAACATGTTGTAAAGGCTTGCTCGGTACATACATCGGTATATGCTGAATGGAAGGGTCATCAGTTGATTAATCATATCATCGACAAGTTTATGATCACAAACAAGGCCAAATAATTCTAAAATCCCTTATCAGCTTATATGGAATCTTGGATATATATGCGCACATACAGGGTTAAACTGCTTCCTACATAACAATATAGACATCATCTGACCATGATTATGTGACGCTAATCAAACTAATATTTGCCTAAAGGCAACACGCACTCACACACACAGATAGATCAAATATCCCTATAGACCATGCGCTGAAAGTCCTTTTGCGATTCAAGAGAAGAGGAATGCACATGATTATTGCGTCTTCCAGTTAATGGTGGAGATAATTGTCTGGTTGGTTAGGGTCTGCATACAGACGCTAGAGTCAACTACCAATTGGCAATTACAGTGCTAGACTGCTAGGTTTGTATTAGGCTTATCTTTGTTCTTAGTAGTTGGTTTGCTGTATACTTGGCACTCATGTGTTGCGGCATTCCATCAAGTAATTAATAAGCATCTAAAAGTGTTTCATTTTTTCCGGGAATGCATTAGTTATATCTTTCTATAACGGTCAACAAACTCTCACTTGTGTATTAAGAGACTCAAGCTCACAGCCTAAGGTTTGTAAAGACTCAGTTGATAACATTAGGCTGAAAGCCACTTTTATGATACAATAGTAGTAATAGCAACAAACAACATAGATTAAGTCCCCAATAGTAGTAATCAGGGGAAACCTGAAGAATAATTTATCAAAATACGAGCTTCAGAAAGATGCATTTTGAACTTAAAGCAACATTTAGCCATAATTTTTATGACACAATAGTAGTAATCAGGGGAAACCTGAAGGATAATTTATCTGTGTTTTGATTTCCTCTCTGCCTATCTACAAGTCCCCAAGAAGCCAACATTTACCCATAGTTTTTATGCTACAACACAAATACTCGTGATATAGACGGGGCCATTGAGCTTATGTGCAGTTTACAGATGAGCCCTTGTTAATTTATCAAACTATGCACAATAGTAAAGCAATAAAACCTGGCCTAAAAGCTCATGGAATGGAATGTAATACTCAACAAAGTCAAAGGGTGCACATATTAAAGCATGAAACATGTTGGGGAACCTACCATGGCAAACTCAACAAATGCAATACGATGGTGATGCTGAGGGTCTTCAAGCATCCTCATGTGGTAGACCTACAAAAATAAAAATTCATTCCATCATGTCCTGTTAATCCATGAAAATTTTGAATTAATTTAGATAATTTCCACGAACCTCTCCACAGAACGACTCGAAGAAGAACTTGAGATCTCTTTGGGTAACCTGCTTCAAACAAAATATAAAGGGAGATTACGTATATAGATTCTGCACTACAAACTAATGTTCATCAATCACATGCATCTCATTGAGGGACAACCGGGCAACTACCTTCCTATCGATGTTGGTACAATAGATAGTTCTTGCACAAACTTCCATCTCATCCTGAGACTATATAGAACAAAGACAAATATATGAGTAACTTTAGTACCACGGAACTACTCTACATATCGTTGCTTACATGAATGAATTACAAGTCATGATGGAACACAGCCTCTCTTACCCTTGGCAGAAAAGTTGGATTAACTGGTGCAATGGCGGTTTTAGAGGGCAGCACCTTAATAGGGCAATGTCCAAGCATAGTTCCACTCAAAGTCAATGCATTTTCTGCACCTTCTGCAACAAGATTACAGAAAAATTTAATGGCTCATCACCAAAAGTCAATAGTGTTGCAGCATTCAAGAAGTTCAAGTGTACATCCAAACAACAAAGAAGCAGACACAGTGTGTTAAGAGTTTGTAATAGCTTGTAGTTTACTAAGTGTAAAAGTCTGNCTGAAGAATAATTTATCAAAATACGAGCTTCAGAAAGATGCATTTTGAACTTAAAGCAACATTTAGCCATAATTTTTATGACACAATAGTAGTAATCAGGGGAAACCTGAAGGATAATTTATCTGTGTTTTGATTTCCTCTCTGCCTATCTACAAGTCCCCAAGAAGCCAACATTTACCCATAGTTTTTATGCTACAACACAAATACTCGTGATATAGACGGGGCCATTGAGCTTATGTGCAGTTTACAGATGAGCCCTTGTTAATTTATCAAACTATGCACAATAGTAAAGCAATAAAACCTGGCCTAAAAGCTCATGGAATGGAATGTAATACTCAACAAAGTCAAAGGGTGCACATATTAAAGCATGAAACATGTTGGGGAACCTACCATGGCAAACTCAACAAATGCAATACGATGGTGATGCTGAGGGTCTTCAAGCATCCTCATGTGGTAGACCTACAAAAATAAAAATTCATTCCATCATGTCCTGTTAATCCATGAAAATTTTGAATTAATTTAGATAATTTCCACGAACCTCTCCACAGAACGACTCGAAGAAGAACTTGAGATCTCTTTGGGTAACCTGCTTCAAACAAAATATAAAGGGAGATTACGTATATAGATTCTGCACTACAAACTAATGTTCATCAATCACATGCGTGTCATTGAGGGACAACCGGGCAACTACCTTCCTATCGATGTTGGTACAATAGATAGTTCTTGCACAAACTTCCATCTCATCCTGAGACTATATAGAACAAAGACAAATATATGAGTAACTTTAGTACCACGGAACTACTCTACATATCGTTGCTTACATGAATGAATTACAAGTCATGATGGAACACAGCCTCTCTTACCCTTGGCAGAAAAGTTGGATTAACTGGTGCAATGGCGGTTTTAGAGGGCAGCACCTTAATAGGGCAATGTCCAAGCATAGTTCCACTCAAAGTCAATGCATTTTCTGCACCTTCTGCAACAAGATTACAGAAAAATTTAATGGCTCATCACCAAAAGTCAATAGTGTTGCAGCATTCAAGAAGTTCAAGTGTACATCCAAACAACAAAGAAGCAGACACAGTGTGTTAAGAGTTTGTAATAGCTTGTAGTTTACTAAGTGTAAAAGTCTGTTAGTCAAAGTTAGTTATAAAATAGTCAAAGTTATATCCTGTATAAATAGCTCCTTTCTTACTTCACATTGTAATAACATTCATTATGAAATAATAACAACATATTTTCCCTCTTTTCCTTTCCTCTCAACTGTTTCTCATTAAAATTGTTTTCAAGTCGAAGCTTATTTATTAAACACTAACTTGTTATTACAGAGGCATACATACCCAAGTCAGTGAATTCAATGAAGGCGAAACGGAGAGGAGATTTGGGGTCACCACATACACGGCAATCCACAACCTTGGATATAAGAGAAAAAACAAGGATTAGATATTTACAAGCAAAAGATTCAAGGGTGGTAAAGTTATAAATGTGAAATAAACCTGGCCACAGTAAACAAAGAGATCTGCAACCTGTGCTTCAGTCACCTACAAAAACAAGACATTTTTGAGAAAACTATTTTTTTTTATTATTATTACTTTTTATTTATTTTATTTTATTTCATTGAGGAATTAAAGTAAAAAAATAAATAAATAAATAAATAAAATAAAATAAAAGAAACACAAAATGGTTATTATGATAGTAAGATAAGAAGAAGAGTTGCACCAGATGATGAAGGTTAGAGACATAAACGGTCCTCTTAATGGCATCATCTTTTTGCGCCTTGCCAGTTCTGCTATTCATCAACCTCTTCCCATTCCCATTGCTCTTCTTGCTGCTGTTGTTACCCTTTCTCTAAACCAACCAAAAAAGGCATGCAAGACAAACAAACATAAATCAAAAGGACTAGTGAATTTTGTATCTCTTAATAAGTAAACATGTATGTCTATCTGCGAAAAGAAGTACAAACAAACAAACTACATGAAATATTTTTAAAAAAGGAGTTGGGGTGCATGTGTGTATTACCCTTGAAGAAGTAGCAGTAGCATGACCACCACCAACAGCAGATGAAGATGAAGATGAAGATGGTCTTTGACGACGACGGCGAGTATGATGCGGGACAAATTCTTGTGCCATGGGATTCAACTTGGAAAACATTTCCTCCAAATCCCTCGTGTCCTCTTCCTTGTCACCATCAAACTTGTTGTTTTTGGCTAGTGTTGCCATCATCTTGTTGTGCTGTTTTTGCTCCTTAACCAGCATCATCTTTTGTTGATGTTTGTTTGAACAATGAGACATGGTAGCTAGTACTAGAAAGATGTTACACGAGGAAGATTTTGGTGACTGAGGGATTTCACTTTTCACCACCTTTATGATACTCTCAACAACCAAAAGGATGAATTAAATGATGAAATCAGTGGGATATCTATTTTGTAAATGATCTTGTCTACCTGTGAAACAACAGCGATGTGTTGTGTTGTTTTGTTTTAGTTTCTACATATGAGCGATCAATATCTGGTCTAATATGAAAAGCTGAAATATTTCCATTTAAGGAAACAACTGCAGGCTGGGATTTATGATTAGTTACTCCACTTTCTTTGAAAAGGTAACATCAAAAGATAAAAGGTGATGTCTATATTAAGCTTTTGTGCAGATGCATAATTTACTAGCACCAATATTTGACTCATGCTTTTTCAACTCCATGATAATGAAACAAACAGGCATATGAAAGTTTAATGAAATGTTACACTAGAGTGAATAAAAGACAGACAATCAAGTGTATATATTTGTGTTTTTATAAAGGGTAGTTGGGTCGGTGTACAAAGAATTGGCACGTATTTTGATATGGGAAGAAGTGATGAGAAGTATTGGTGAATATGGGTACCCTTAACAGAGGGATTGAAGATACGCTGACAATTAATATTTAAAATCATTGTGTTAATACACTGATGATAAAGTTGAGAATGACTTAATTGAGCAATATGCTTGTATTGTTTAACCCATTCTTTTAAGCTACTGAGAACTTGATATCTCATTATAGAGAATAAGTTGGAGGTTGGATGAAAAGGTTTTTAGCATTGGAATGATATGTTTAAATGAGCTAAAGATATTAAACACTTGACACATAAGAGATAATCTAGTTACCAAATGTAGATATTCATGCGCTACAACGAACCTTAAATCGTGTTTTGTTAACTCGAAGACAAAAATCTAAGAAATGGCTAAATGTTAATGGAAATTATGCAAACATATTATCAAATTATAAATTTTTTAAGCTTATAACTTATACTTTTTACCTTTATAAACGCGTCGGTGTTTGATAGCTAGTTGCTTATGGGCTACGAGCCGTTAGTTTATGATACATTCACCAACTTTGTCGACGCATGATACAAGTGTTGAAATGAAGCGTGACTTATAAATCTAAGCTTGAAATTTCCTTTAAAATTTTGAGTTAGCTTAACTTTTACCCTTGTATATACGTTACTGGCGTAATCATAAGATTTGAGTACATAAAGCTTTTTCCTGTAAAGAAACAAATTATGATGCTCATATATATAAGCACAATTTTGTCCGCCGCAACGCGCGAGTATGACATACTTGTTTTAGTAGTTAGTTACATACATAGGTTCTTCCACATATATCTATCTTCCCGTCTAACCAACAAACATGATTCTTACTTGCCTTTGTTTCTTAATGTTGTTAGTCTTGATTTCTATGTTGCAAGCTTACCTGGGCAATAGGATTCTAATTCTTTGAGAATCTGTAGCTGGGCCAATCTCTATGTTTTGGCGTATAAAGTCCGGATGTTTTTTGCATGACTACGGGGAGAGGACATGTAGATGCAATCATAAATTGTTTTTTTGAAACGGCGAAAAATTGAATATATTACCTTTAGAAGAAACTTTGACCGATTGTAACTATTTGGCTCATCAAATTAACAAAAGGAAAACTAGCTAACACTACAAAATTTGTGACATTTACTCACTAAAACTTTTGCCTACTAAAATCTATAAAAGTAACCAAATAAAAACTTTTACCCACTAAATAACAATTACCAAAATAAAAAACAGCTTTCCAAATCAAATTTGTCAAAATTAGATTTGCCTACTAAAACTTACAGTACTTTGTATAAAAGTAAGTAAATCAAAAAAATTAAAAAAAAAAAAAAAAAAAAAAAAAAAAAAAATAAGAAGAANAAAAAAAAAAAAAAAAAAAAAAAAAAAAAAAAAAAAAAAAAAAAAAAAAAAAAAAAAAAAAGCGGAGTAAATAAAAAAGAGTCAAAATTAGATTTGCTCATTTGCCTACCCCATTTTTCCAAACACGATTTCGAATCTCACCTCCCAAATGTATAAACCCTAACTCCGTCGTCACCACCAGCTCCACCGTCGTCATCAGCTTCACCATCGTCACCACCTCTGGTCGTCGATCGATACCCTAACTCCGGCACCGTCGTCATCAGCTCCACCGTCGTCACCACCTCTGGTCGTCGATCGATATCCAACTCCGGCACCGTCATCACCGTCACCACCGTCATCATCACCAGCTCCACCGTACTCACCGTCGTTATATATCATGTTAGGTATAATACTTATTCTTTTGAGTTTTCGTGTTAGTTACAATTTTATCATATTATCGATATGTTGTTACAGCTGATTATGTGTTTGTAAGTATGTGTTGATATGTGCTTATTAGGTTTAGATGTTAATTTGTGTATAAACGATGGTGATGTGAATTAGTAAGAGATAATTTGTGCTTATTAGTTTTAGACTTTATTTTGTGCTTATTAGATGTTAATTTGTGCTTATTAGGTTTAGACTTTATTTTGTGTTGAATTAGTAAGAGATTAGATGTTCATTTGTGTATAAACGATGAATGCTGTGAATTCAGGTCGATGCTTAAAGTAAATGTAGTGAAACATATTGACGAGAATTTGAGCATATAATTTAGTTTTTATTTACCGGACTAAACTCGATTGCTGGTTGTTAGCCTGTACTACTTAGTTTCCCTTTAGCTGGTATTTTCGTATACGATTCAGAAGGTAATTGGAGAAATTAAGTTACGGTGTGGTGTTTGTATGATTAGTTAAAGGTAATCGCGTCATGTTCTGGTTTGTGTTACTTGTGGTACTGGTTCTAGTCTTGTTTTTGACCGAGTGGTTATGTTTCGTTATTGTATGAGAAATTTTGTGTTCGAATATGAAATCGATCTTTTCATTTCTTACTTATTGTTGGTAATCTGTAGTTGATATAGATTGATCATATTAGAGTTATGGGTATAGATACATGGTGCATTCTGCCCAGGCTATGTATCGTCTGTTCGGGCAGTTAAATTCAAGTAAAATACTAATGAATCAAACTTTAATTCAAGTAAAATACTAATGAATCATAGGATCGCTATTGTTACAAGCTCAATGCAAAAATGATGCATGACAGTATAAAATACTTCAGAGGTTAACCATCTAAATTTTGGCTGTTACGCAGCAGATATGTTGTTCTTACCGATGGAAATTTTGATACGTATGCGCCTAATAAAAAAAGATGAGGGCTCTGTTCCTATAGGAATGGCTGAAATAGTCTTTTCATGCGTTCATCCTATAGGCTGATCCATGTGTTAAAAAACAGGTTTACTATTATGCTTAACTAGCGCTGAAACATGTGCAGTCTGGAATTATTGGTAGACAGCACAGCAGACTATATAATGAATGATCCACAACAAGGTATGTTCCACGTTAAAATGTGTGTGTTTTATAAATATAAGTTTGTTAGTGCTGTTTTTTGTTTGTTTAGACAACCTTTGGTGTAAGATAAAACGTGATGTTGATATTAACCACAAAGATTTAATGTGATATTGATAGGTCCACGGAAACGGCTTCGTGGTCACACTAAAAAACAAGCGATATGGGATTTTTCTCTGATTATTCTCTCAAACCAAACAAAACCAGTCCAAGGTTCCGACAACTTGTCGCGAAAACGTAACTGCTCAGGTACTCTTTCCCTTTGAATTTCGATATCCTATTACTATTATTCTTGTTATTTTTATTAATTGTTATCAAACATCTGATGAACCCCAACAAACCAATTAAACCCCTCTGTTATTGAGACATACCCATTTAAATTCTTTAATAAGTCTCTACGGTTTAGGATTAACAAAAGGCCCATACTTGTTTAGTTGTTACTATATATTTATTTATTTTACTTACTCAGTTTCAACATTGTGCTTCTAGAAGTTGGGGAGAAATCGGACGAAACAAATGGAGCAAGAAGATTCTTGTGCTTCTGAGGATGTTTTTGTTTCCATTCCTCGTGGTTGTCCTTTATACGTCTCAGACTTGGTCGGTCCACTCACTACTGTTTCTCAATTCCGCTCATCTGTGGAACATCAACTGAAGGTACACTCTTCTTCTTTTTTCTTGACAGAATGTGTAAACTATGTTTTCTCAACAATGAGTAAACTTTTCAATATCAAATTCATACAAGACCTTGGCTAATATATATTTCGTTATATAATGCCATGTCTTGTTCTGTGGTTATTCCGTAGTTATTTCTTTTTGTAATTTGTTCAGTTTTGAGTATTGATCACTCATTGTTGGTTGAATGCAGGATCTCAGACACGAGCTGTGCGTGGACCTGACTCAAGAACATCTTGATGAAATTTCGTAAGTTATCTTTTCTTTGTAAGATTCACTTAGGGGGTGTTGTATAAGCTGTTAGTTGTTGGGCTTGAGCTTATGTTTAATCAGTAGTTTATGGCTTATGAAGAATAAGCTAACGAGCCATGTTGAGTGTTTGGATTGGCTTATGAGTAAGAAGGTGAAAACATGAGCTTATAAAATCAGCTGGAAGGTGAGTCCTTGAAACTTGATTAATTGTCACAATTATACTATCCAAATATGGCCATGCTGAAACTTGATTGGTAAACAGGTGCAAAAATTGGTAAAAGAACGAGTGGGGCTGAAAAGTGGCATGACTTCCATTATCAAGCCGTCATCTCATTGTGGTCAGGTATGACACATATTGGATAAACCTACAAAAGAAAACCAAAAAGTAGTTAAAAGATAGTGTTTTGCGACTTGCTTGGATGGATGACAGTAGGTGTAAAATTTTAATAGTTAGTGTAATATGTTTAGGTTGAATGGGTCAGCTTAGGTTGGGTTTGTTTAAAATAGGTATCTGGGTCGCTTTCGTAGTACGGGTCAATTTAGGTTGGGTTTAGTTTGAATGGGTCAGTTTAGGTAGGGTTTGGTTTAAAATGGGTCGGTGGGTCACTTTTGTAGTACGGGTCGGTTTAGGTTGGGTTGAGTTTAAATGGGTCAGTTTAGTTTGGGTTGACTTGATCCTCTTTGTTACTCATGCTGCTGAATACACGTTCCATTGTAAACTGTTTTAGAATAATTTTTACCCGATGATTTGTGTAGTTGTGAGAAACGAGCCGTTCTATATAGAGATGATAAAAGGAATTTGATAAATTTGGTACATCTGTAACAATAGTTGCACTGCACTTATGGTTCTTTATTTCGTTTGCAATTGTAATTACTAATAGGCTATTAGCTTGATAATAGTTAATACAACTAACCCTTTTAGCTATTAACTAAAAATAAAATAAATCTAAGCATCAATCTTTATCATACTTGCAAGTTGCAACACCCTGATGAAGAGTAGCAGTCGCGTGTGCATGTTTATTTGTGCACAATTATTTTGGTACTATACTGCTTTTGAACAGTTTTAACTGCTGTCCCAGTGATATTTTCTGCTTAATTTAGCATCGTTTAGAATTAGTGGACTGAATGTAGACTATGTAGTGATCCTTGCACTGCTAGTGTTTCTGCACTTATAACATGGCATGCCTTTTCATAAATTTATGGCCACACATGCTTGTATACATAGAAGCTTTCAGACCTGGAAATTATGGTGTTGCTTTCGGACATGGAAAATAATTGTGTTGCTTGCAGTTTAAAATCTTGTTTCCTTTTTTATTTGCAGGTTTGAGTTAAGTGCAGCGTACAGTAGCTAGGATTGGTCTATTTTCCAGGTCTGAGTTGATTGGCTGCACAAAATGGACCAGCTTATTTTTGTACATTTGAGATTACATATATTGCAAAATGGAACAGCTTATTTTTGTACATTTGAGATTGAAATTGAGATCGAGATTGAGATTGTTTGAGATTGATGTGTTTGAACTTATTTTGAGAAATGCAATTTGTAATGTTGTATTTGTTCAATAATTTTTTATTTTTAATAAATGCAGAAGGTAATTTTGTACATTGATATTGCAGTTTCTATATGCATTTCTGCCAGATAGTGTACCTTTAATCTAACTAATCATGTCTGTCATTTTAGTGATTTTGTACAAAGGTGGTGTACCCTTTAGTGACTAAAAAATTTTAGACACTAAATTTTTTGAGCTTTTGCTCACTAAAATTTTAGTAAGGAAAGACTTTTAGTGATCCCTTTGTTACTTACTCTTTTTCTTTTTAGTGGGAGTTGAATATATAGCTTTTAGTGACTGTTTTGAATCTTTTGCTCACACTTGATTTAGTGAGCAAATGTCTAAAATTTTGTAGTGATATAACTATATTGAGATGGAAGCACTACAACTCTAAAAAATAAACTTCTTCGAGTAGCCACTTTGTTCTCGATCTTTGTCTTAACACACTTTCTTCTTTGTTCGCGTACTTTAGTATTCTGCTTAAAATCATCGCCTTTTCCAAACCTTCTTCAACTAAAATCACTCCATGCTCCTCGTTAACTTCAATTTCTTTCTTCCATTCTTTTAACTTAACTAACTCATGATTCCACGTATAGGCTTTATCTCGATTCCATTCTTTAAGTGTCAACTTTAGAAACTTCAATTTTTGCATGAGCACAAAAACTACTCCATCCGTCGATCTCATTTTTATTCCAAGACTCTTCCACCAGACTCCAAAAATCTGGTTCCTTCAACCAAAAGTCTTTAAATTTGAAAGGTTTTGTACCCCAATCCTTGATTTCACGTTTTAAGATTAAAGGAATATGATCAGGGAATTTCGTATCTTACGATATCAGATTCCAACATACTTATGACGTATCTTTCAAATCTCTTACAAGGCAATCATACATTGTATTAGTGTATTCCTATACCCTTTGGAATTTTCTTTTATGTAAAAATAGAAAACAGTTTTAAAATCCGGTTTTTTTCCGGCCCGGTTTATTCGTCGGTTCACCGGGTAACTGGTTCAACCGGTTGAACCGCCGGGTCGAACCGGTTTTGTACATATGTATATATTTTTTTCTATATTTAATATTTAGTGTTGCATGATCATTTGATTTATCCGACTTTATTCTTACATTCGATTGAATCGATAAAAAAGATTGTAACTCTACCGATAAGTTTTGTTTTTAAGTTCTATATCTATGTTATATTAAAACTATATTAGTTGGTGTTTTTAAAATAATTTATATTTAGTCTAAGTTACTACGAGTATTTCACAAAATTTTAATAAACATTTTCTTTACCACTTCAACTTGTCAATTAAATTTGGGGAAAAAAGAGTTTTGTTAAGTTTTTTTTTGGTAAAAAGTCATGACATGACCGGGTTTATCAAATTGGGTCAACGAAAAACCGGTGGTTTGATCCAATTCTCAAACAAGGAAAAACCCGGTCACATCGGCCGGGTCTTTGAGCCGGTGCCACCCGGGTTTTAAAACATTGAAAACAAATAAATAGATAAGGGTATCTTTTTTCAGGTTACCCAAGAAAGGCAACCCATTTTTAACTCAGATGTACGCGGTCTCATCGTGTTAATCNGTATTAGTGTATTCCTATACCCTTTGGAATTTTCTTTTATGTAAAAATAGAAAACAGTTTTAAAATCCGGTTTTTTTCCGGCCCGGTTTATTCGTCGGTTCACCGGGTAACTGGTTCAACCGGTTGAACCGCCGGGTCGAACCGGTTTTGTACATATGTATATATTTTTTTCTATATTTAATATTTAGTGTTGCATGATCATTTGATTTATCCGACTTTATTCTTACATTCGATTGAATCGATAAAAAAGATTGTAACTCTACCGATAAGTTTTGTTTTTAAGTTCTATATCTATGTTATATTAAAACTATATTAGTTGGTGTTTTTAAAATAATTTATATTTAGTCTAAGTTACTACGAGTATTTCACAAAATTTTAATAAACATTTTCTTTACCACTTCAACTTGTCAATTAAATTTGGGGAAAAAAGAGTTTTGTTAAGTTTTTTTTTGGTAAAAAGTCATGACATGACCGGGTTTATCAAATTGGGTCAACGAAAAACCGGTGGTTTGATCCAATTCTCAAACAAGGAAAAACCCGGTCACATCGGCCGGGTCTTTGAGCCGGTGCCACCCGGGTTTTAAAACATTGAAAACAAATAAATAGATAAGGGTATCTTTTTTCAGGTTACCCAAGAAAGGCAACCCATTTTTAACTCAGATGTACGCGGTCTCATCGTGTTAATCTCGGGACTGTTTGTGACTTTTCCCTGGCCACCCCAATTGTAAAGTTGAGAAATAACTATATTATAATTTGGTTTTAATAATGGTTTAGTTATTCTATATTTCTCGAAGAAATACCATAGTGATTTTGTATTGTAAAATTTATTTTGAAATGTAGTGCAAGAAAATTCCATACTGCAGAAAGATAATAGGAATCCATTTGAAGTTTAACCCCACATAGGCTGAATAAAGAACCTTTTGCTGGTTAATCTCATATATTAGATGTTAAACTAAACTTAGTATAGTTTGGTTAGAAAATTGTAAATTAGAAAGTATAGGTATGTATTATGTAAAGTTTAGAATTCTGTAAACCGGTATTGGGCTTGGTCATAATGGGTAGAAACGGTATAAACCGTTTAGTTAGGTTACAACGTTTAGAATAGGTATAACGTTTAGAAAAGAATCGACATGTCTCTTGAAGACACCGATTCAATCAGTATATATATGTCAAGTTCTGTAATCAACATTCATCAATCAATATATCAGTTGCAAGTTATAAACCAATACAAGTTTCTGTTATTGTGTTACATATTTCTGTCCCAAAACCTTTTCATATATACCGAATATACAAGTGAACAACCTGTGAAATCAGAAGAAACCAANTCTTCGAACAAGCTGACCTGTTAACTAGATGCTGAGAAAAGTTCATATATGATCATCCAGTGACCAAGGGTTCCGCAAGTAACTCAAGTTTTTATACAAACCAACAATATGTGGCTTCTTTGAGAATACACTATAACAGAGATAATTAATTGTGTTTTAATTTGTGTAACTTATATGTTTATTTGTTTAATATATAATTACACACTAAACGAGGATAATGACATGAGTTTCAATATTGATTACACGTAAAACTGAAAAAAGCAAAAAAGAATTTTTTTATCCACCAGTCGCACAAAAAATTTACTCCCTCCGTCCCAAAATTATTGTCCAGTTTGGATTTTCAAAGTCAAAATGGTTCAACTTTGACTATAAATATATATTTTTTATTATATAATACTTGATGAAAAATTATACGATTGAAAAGTACACCTTAAAACCCAATCCATTTATATATTTTGCATCAAATATTATATAACACCCGCAAAAATATTTAAGGTCAAAGTTGAAGAAGAAAGACTAAAAAAGTCAATAGTGGACAATAAATTTGGGACGGAGGGAGTAATATTTAGTGTTGCATGATCATTTGATTTATCCGACTTTATTCTTACATTCGATTGAATCGATAAAAAAGATTGTGACTCTACCAATAAGTTTTGTTTTTAAGTTCTATATCTATGTTATATTAAAACTATATTAGTTGGTGTTTTTAAAATAATTTATATTTAGTCTAAGTTACTACGAGTATTTCACAAAATTTTATTAAACAATTTCTTTACCACTTCAACTTGTCAATTAAATTTAGAAAAGTTGATGGGGAAAAAAGAGTTTTGTTAAGTTTTTTTTTTTTTTTGGTAAAAAGTCATGACATGACCGGGTTTATCAAATTAGGTCAACGAAAAACCGGTGGTTTGATCCAATTCTCAAACAAGGAAACCCGGTCACATCGGCCGGGTCTTTGAGCCGGTGCCACCTGGGTTTTAAAACATGAAAACAAATAAATAGATAAGGGTATCTTTTTTCAGGTTACCCAAGAAAGGCAACCCATTTTTAACTCAGATGTACGCGGTCTCATCGTGTTAATCTCGGGACTGTTTGTGACTTTTCCCTGGCCACCCCAATTGTAAAGTTGAGAAATAACTATATTATAATTTGGTTTTAATAATGGTTTAGTTATTCTATATTTCTCGAAGAAATACCATAGTGATTTTGTATTGTAAAATTTATTTTGAAATGTAATGCAAGAAAATTCCATACTGCAGAAAGATAATTGGAATCCATTTGAAGTTTAACCCCACATAGGCTGAATAAAGAACCTTTTGCTGGTTAATCTCATATATTAGATGTTAAACTAAACTTAGTAAAGTTTGGTTAGAAAATTGTAAATTAGAAAGTATAGGTATGTATTATGTAAAGTTTAGAATTCTATAAACCGGTATTGGGCTGGGTCATAATGGTTAGAAACGGTATAAACCGTTTAGTTAGGTTACAACGTTTAGAATAGGTATAACGTTTAGAAAAAAATCGACATGTCTCTTGAAGACACCGATTCAATCAGTATATATATGTCAAGTTCTGTAATCAACATTCATCAATCAATATATCAGTTGCAAGTTATAAACCAATACAAGTTTCTGTTATTGTGTTACATATTTTTGTCCCAAAACCTTTTCATATATACCGAATATACAAGTGAACAACCTGTGAAATCAGAAGAAACCAACATCATATACCATAGTGTGTGTGCATCATATGTATCTAGATAAGTATTATGTCTTCGGGCATCTATCAACCATTAGTTAGAAATAATTAGTGGTTTGCTTGAGACTCGAAAATATATATGAATCCTTTTAAAATCCACTTCCTTTTATATTTCTCGAAGAAATTAAATACGATATTGATTTTGTATTGAGTAGGACATGTTTGAAATGTAATGCAAGAAAATTCCAAACGGCAAAAGACAATTGGAATCAAAATTGGGAGACCAGACCAAAAACAAACATACACAAATTGCGATAACCCAAGGATGAAGTAACACGCATACAAACAAAAAATAATGAATAATTAAGAAGCTCAACTACCGTCTACCTACACAAATAATCTGATCGATCATTTCTTAGCACCAAAGGAACATACTAATAAGTCGAAACAACCACCATGCATGCATGTACTACGTCTTATATATACTTATTGTACGTCAAACAGCGAGGTTAATTATTAATTTTTTTTTAACACTTGACAACTTTCCTTTAACCAAAGGAGCTAGAGTTGTACCATGTTCAAGTGCTTATGTTTACATGATATCATGATATTGTTCAGGTTGGAGGCTAATTAACGTGATCCATGCAAACCTTTCATTTCCTAATATGATGTAGCATATATATATTATTGTTATAGAATGAATTTCATGTATATAATATAGCACTTAAACTTAAAGAGAAAAGCTACCATCATTTTTCCTATCTTGTGGGCTTTTATCTTTATGAAAAGGTTAATCGTGATTCATGACCACTTCTCAACCCTAGCTACTTGATCACATGACATCAACGTACTGCAAAAGTAATTATACGTAACAACTCTCTTAAGTATTCATGCAAAGTAGAGAATGGTTAATATCACCTATTACCATCGTTGAAATCCTGGCCTGTTTTCCTATGGAGGCTAGGGGATTCAAGCTAGAAAACAATAGACACTTCAATATGTTAATTGTGTGATGGTAAAAACAAAACGAAACTAATGAAATGTTACATATGTTTATTGATAAGGGCTCGATTTCTCTCCATATTTTTACGTATCTTGTGTATATGACGTGTGTTTGTGCAAGAGATGATTGGTTAATTTCTTGTATATGTCGCGCGTGTTAAAAGCCGCTGTATTCAGGCTAGGATTTTCTCCTAATTTTTGATTGCCAAGAGGAATAATTAAGATATATTATTTAAACGTAAAATAAGAGGTGTTAATAATAAAGTGATTAAGAAGCACAAGGAGTCAAAAAACGGGAAGGAGCAATATGATTGTCGCTTTCCCATTTTGAGCACTTGTATGATCATATATATACGCAACCATTCCATGCATATTTCATTCCTTAGCCTTGTAAACTTGCTCACATAAAAAAAAAATGTCTCAAATCAGTGAGAAATCACCCCAACACTGCGCCAAAAAGAAACTTGTAAACATAAGCAATCTTCAGAAGAAGCTATTTTTGACCTTCACCACATTCTGCTCATCAATCCTACTACTTATACTGATTGTATGGTTCATCCTGCGTCCCACCAAACCACATTTCTCCCTTAAAGAAGCTGATATTTACCAGCTTGTCGTCTCGGGTACTCACCTTCTCAACTCATCCATTCAGCTAACTCTTCTCTCCACAAATCCAAACCAGAAAGTTGGCATTTACTATGACGACATTCAAGTTTACGCGGCCTACAGGTCCCAACAGATCACTCTTTATTCATCGTTACCTCCTTTTTATCAAGACCATAAGGATACCAATCTTCTATCCACACTTCTTGTTGCCTATGCCTTACCTGTGGCTACTTCTTTCAACTATGATTTGGGTCGTGATCAGATGGCTGGAAGACTGGTGTTGAATATCAAGGCTAACGGACTGCTCCGATGGAAGGTGGGGACTTGGGTTTCTGGAAAGTATAGGTTTAATGTAAATTGTGTTGCACTTTTTGTATTAATTGGTCCATCTGCAGGTCCGTTAACATTTAAGCAAGGGACACAATGCGTAACTACCATTTGATAACTCGGGGTTTATAACCTTATAATTATGAACATCGGTTTTCGATCGGTTTCAATTCAAATATGTATTGCCATGCATATAGGTATAAAAAAAATAATAATAATAAAATAAAAAATAATAAAAAAAATAAAAAAAAAAAATAAAAAAATCTTTAACTATAGGATTTTATATGGGAGGCTAGTTTTAATTAAAAAATTCTAGCTTGGTTATATATTTAAATGAATACAAGGGCACTTATATAGTTACATACATATATATATATATATATATATATATATATATATATATATATATATATATATATATATATATATATATATATATATATATATATATATATATATATATATATATATATATATGATTCAATTCATGTGAATCTCATCCGTTTACCCGTTTTTATCAGTCATGATAATATGTAATTGGTTTGTATATAGTCTGTTTTGATTATTCTATTGAATCTCCCGGCCTAATAATTAAGAAGGATATAAGTATATAACGGTCCGGTTTTGAAAACACCGGATACAACACGTACTCTCAAGCTGAGGAATGAGCATTATTACCCACGTACCTTTTTAAGATGGTAAACAAGATGAGCAATGTATGGACAACATCTCTTCCTTCGATCCTTATGCCGCAAAAGCCAGAGATATGAATGAATGTCAAAATTAAGATGTGAAAAAGCTACAAAGCTTTTTGTAGTTGTAAGTAACTGTAAAGTGGATGAATTTCAACAAAACATGTACATACCAGAAAGGGTACGTACGTTCTCCACTTATTTTCCTTTTCTTTTTGTGGTGGGGCGTTTCTTCATTGGACAAGTCTTGCATGTGATAGCCAATAATGACCCAAGACATTGACATGCTCAACTAAAGGTGTAATTTGTTTCGCTAAGAGCATCTTACTTGAAAGTTTAAGAAGTCTGAATCCAAATCATATAACGTTAAGTTGATTGTTTTTATCTAGTAAAATGTTTAAATGATGTCAATTTTGCAATTTAAATATCAAAAACATTGCATTTATTTTTTAAAAACTCACTAAATATTTCAACAATATCAATCAAACAATATCAATCGTATATTTATGTCAAATCGATAAATGTGTGTAAATGTTATTATACATATATGTGTATTAAAGTCGCAAATTTGTAACCTTTTCGTTACATTTTTTAAAACAATAAAGAATAAATAAACAAATAAAAGTCTATGTATATATATGATATTAAGAAAAAGGAAAAAAAATTGGTATAATTATAATTAACGAAGAAACAAAATTATAAGAAATAAACATAAATAGAAACAAAAATATAAGCCATTAAGAGACAATAAGATACTCTTTCCACCTCTTAATAAGTAAGACCTAATATATCTAGCTTATTGCCTCTTACTGAAAATGATAAAGCAAACGTCCTAATCTCTTACCGCTTTTTAGCGAGCCAGATGTAAGAGGCAGTAAGATATATTTTTTGGAAACTAAACACCCCCTAAGTCCATATGTATGATATAGAGATTTTCAGTATTCACATAGAATAACCAACTTATAGCAATTGCATAAAAAGAATCACACTGCAGTGCTAATTAGTTTATCCATGCCATGAAAAAACAAGGATAGTAGGTGATGAAGAAATTCAATATATAATGTCAAGATATATATGAACCGTGAAGAACTCAACTAGCTCAATGCAACACATCACTAGCTAGTGCGTTATCTATCATGATTGGAGCTCACTTTACACTCAAATAATGATGTATGTGGTATAGTCTTAAGAACTACGTACTCTTACACATGTATAAGTTAACCTATTATGAATTGCTACTTTGCTTTTATTATTGTTGCTCGATGTAATAATGGCAGTCCCCATCAAATACACTGCGTTCCAATTGCACAACCATGCATCATTTACTAATTAATATGGCAAAACCGTGCATCTTAACCATAATAAACAAATTTCTCAAGGAACAAACTGGAGTATTAATTAGTGAATCATATAGTATTACAATTAATACACATAATAAACAACACCGATATATGTATGTTTATTTGTTGCAGAATATGTGTGCTACGTTGGATTTGCTACTTATGTGCACATTCGACCAGCCCTGCATTTAGCCTAACATACTAATTATTTACCACTATTATTACGAGCTCTTGGTCACCCAAACTTAACTTGGGTGAGTTTTAGTCTTTTTCGTATGGAGGGTGTGTTAGCTCTTGTCACTTTGTTAGCTGCTACTATACATGCTAATAAAAAAGAGAAGTGATAGAATCACAAAAAAATTTCACAAAAAGCTCTACAAACTGATGTATCATTGGCTCATTGGTGTGTTTTCTCTCTCATCTCTCTTATTAAACGAATCATTTTCTGCCATATCCTTTTGTGAGAGCTTTTTGTGGATATTTTTTTGTGATCCTATCACTTCTCAATAAAATAAGACAACATCAACCACACTTATCACTATTATTGTTATACTACATATCATAGTAGTAAATGGAGGAGAGCAAAAGTATTGAGAGTGAGTATTATTTCGGTTCCGTATCTTGGTATTAATATTAGAGTTGCTATTGGAAATTGGGTTGTAATGGATTATTGTTGGTCAGTTTGGTTTTGTATTGGTGATGGCATTTGTTTAGTGATTTGAAGAATTGGAGGATTGGTTTGGTTATACTTGGTTTTGTATTGGTGATGGTGATGGTACAATCTTAACTAATCCGACTATGTCTTGAGTAGTTATGTGTAGCATCTCATCTGGTTTTGTCTGATTACACACGTGGTTTTACATCTAGTTCCGCCTGGTTTGATCTGAATCTGTCTGTACCTGCCTGTCTAAATATACATGTGGTTCTGCATCTGGTTCCGCCTGGTTTGATCTGAATCTGTCTGTCTGCCCCTGTCTGTCTGTCTGAATATGCACGTGGTTCTACATCTGGTTCCACCTGGTTTTGTATGAATCTGTCTGAATCTGAATCTGAATATGTCTGAATCTGAATCTGTCTGCCTGAATCTGCTCTCGTTCATCTCCGTATTTATGTTGCTCTGTGCTCTGCACCTGTACCTGGTTCCTTTAGATTGTATCAGATTGAGACTCCGTCTAGCACCGAGTTGCACTCTGGGACACTCCATTGTTTCATCTGTTTTTAGTTTTAGTTTATTTCTGTTTGGCAAACTCTCAATGTTTACCGCTGCAGCATTGCGAGTTTGAGAGGAAGTGTTAGTTAATAAGGCCTTTAGGCCCACCCACGTGTTCGGCCCGTTTAGTTGCTAGGGTTAGATTAGTTATTTTCTATTTATTATCTTGTAATCTTTATTGTTTAGTTTAATCTGATCAATATATTGTTCATATTCTCTCTTGGTTTCTACATTAGGCACTAGGAATGTTATGATTGATTGAATCTGTCGTTTGGTTAGAAAAATATGATACCTTCAAATGAATGCAAAATTTCATTCAACGCCATATAGGTGGGTATCCAAATGATTCACTGACATTTATTGATGGGCCCTATGTTTCATTTATTTCTGGCCACAAGTTTAGTCTGACAATCACATATTCTTTTATTTTCTTTTATCCTTTTTCCAAATTTTATTTTTAAATAATATACTTTAATCCAATTTAATTATAAAATAAATACAGTTTTAATATCATTTAATAATTTTCTCTCTTCTAATCCAAATTCAAATCTAAATCCGAATCAAAATC
>LBNU01026893.1:83412-105685 GCA_014162995.1 Artemisia annua | reverse complement strand
CCCAAGACTTAACACACATAGAGCTAGTATAGGAATCTAACATAATAGGCTTACCAATTTGAGTCGTAATCAAGCTTAACCCAACCTCCGTATAAGCAACAATTGGAACATTAAGTAATTTCAGCCATACGGGTGCTGCAGTAACTTCCTCTTTAGCAAGCGTAGTATTAGGGGACCAAACACTTAGGAAAATAGGCATCGAACGAATCAGCCATGGCCCCGCCTCTAACACTTTATCCATACCCTCCTTAGTAGAGAATTGAAACAAAAAGAATCCATTATTCAACATAACACGTTCCAACCCAAACTTTGCCCATGTATTCTTAACATAGTTCTCTACTATAGGGAAAGCAAGCCTCTTCCCAATAAAATACCCATACAGAGTATTAGCAAACCTAGCTGAAACATCCTCAATCTCTTTTAAAGGAATTGTAACGTGGGCTCCTTCCACTCGCTCCTCATTACGGAGCTCACATATGTTTACTGATTTGAAAGCATTGTTTGTTTTAAACATCGAAGCATATGAGAGCTTATGCTCGTTACCCTGCGACTGATGCGTATTACTCATCTCCCTAATACCCACGAACAGAATACCTCAAACAAAGAAGAACATATGCAAACAATACGTAAAAGATAAAACCCTAATCGCTTAGGGTTTATAAGCAGTAATCGAAAAAACTCAACCCATAGCAACAAATTCGATCCAATAACAATGATATACTGAAGAACAATAGATCGAAACCAAAATAACGATTGTGATTAACCCAAACAAGCGAATCACAAAATCAAAAATTGAAGAACGATAAGTGTATATTTTTTTTTTGCGATCGTCTTTTGGTTTAGGGTTAAAAATAAATCGCCATAGGGATATCGGTTAGGGAATCCGACTATGTCTTGAGTAGTTATGTGTAGCATCTCATCTGGTTTTGTCTGATTACACACGTGGTTTTACATCTAGTTCCGCCTGGTTTGATCTGAATCTGTCTGTACCTGTCTGCCTGTCTAAATATACATGTGGTTCTGCATCTGGTTCCGCCTGGTTTGATCTGAATCTGTCTGTCTGCCCCTGTCTGTCTGTCTGAATATGCACGTGGTTCTACATCTGGTTCCACCTGGTTTTGTATGAATCTGTCTGAATCTGAATCTGAATATGTCTGAATCTGAATCTGTCTGCCTGAATCTGCTATCGTTCATCTCCGTATTTATGTTGCTCTGTGCTCTGCACCTGTACCTGGTTCTTTTAGATTTCATCGGATTGAGACTCCGTCTAGCACCGAGTTGCACTCTGGGACACTCCATTGTTTCATCTGTTTTTAGTTTTAGTTTATTTTCTGTTTGGCAAACTCTCAATGTTTACCGATACAGCATTGCGAGTTTGAGAGGAAGTGTTAGTTAATAAGGCCTTTAGGCCCGCCCACTTGTTCGGCCCGTTTAGTTGCTAGGGTTAGATTAGTTATTTTCTATTTATTATCTTGTAATCTTTATTGTTTAGTTTAATCTGATCAATATATTGTTCATATTCTCTCTTGGTTTCTACATTAGGCACTTGGAATGTTATGATTGATTGAATCTGTCGTTTGGTTAGAAAACTTAAATATGATACCTTCAAATGAATGCAAAATTTCATTCAACGCCATATAGGTGGGTATCCAAATGATTCACTGACATTTATTGATGGGCCCTATGTTTCATTTATTTCTGGCCACAAGTTTAGTCTGACAATCACATATTCTTTTATTTTCTTTTATCCTTTTTCCAAATTTTATTTTTAAATAATATACTTTAATCCAATTTAATTATAAAATAAATACAGTTTTAATATCATTTAATAATTTTCTCTCTTCTAATCCAAATTCAAATCTAAATCCGAATCAAAATCAAAATCCAAATCAAAATCCTAAATCCATCTACAAACCAAACGGGTTCTAAGGGCTTTATACTTAATTTTTTTTTAAAAATTATAAATTTAATCCCTAAACATTTATCCTTCGTTTCACTCTTTATAGCACCAACAGTACACGTGACATGCACATAAAACACATGGCAGATTTTTCTTAAACCATTGTCGGACCTTGACTACAATCGCCAAAAAGCCTAAATTTCATACATACATAGCATGCTGCTCAAGTGTCAAAGGACAAGCACATTTCAAGCATGAAATAGGGGTGTTCATCGGTTCGGTTCTCGGTTAATCGGTTTATTCGGTTCGGGTTGTTCGGTTAAAAAAATTTTTTGGGTCATAACCGAAAACCGAACCGAACCGAAAATATTTGTGACCGAACCGAACCGAGAACCGAACCGAAGTTCGGTTCGGTTATGGGCCAAAACCGAAAATCGAATTTTTACTTAAATTACACCATTTTATATTTTTTTTAATTTAATTATATAGATATTTGGTAAAAAAATATATATTTTCAAGCATAAAAAGTGTTTTTATATTAGAATAAAATTTTAATGGTCTTTATANCGAACCGAAAATATTTATGACCGAACCGAACCGAGAACCAAACCGAAGTTCGGTTCGGTTATGGGCCAAAACCGAAAATCGAATTTTTTACTTAAATTACACCATTTTATATTTTTTTTAATTTAATTATATAGATATTTGGTAAAAAAAATATATATATTTTCAAGCATAAAAAGTGTTTTTATATTAGAATAAAATTTTAATGGTCTTTATATATATATATATATATATATATATATATATATATATATATATATATATATATATATATATATATATATTATATATATATATATATATATATATATAATAATATAAATATATAAAAAATATATATATTTATATAAAATTCGGTTTTCGGTTAGCTAAAACCATATCCAAACCGAAAACCGAATTTTTAATTCGGTTCGGTTCGGTTTTATCAAATTCAGTTCGGTTACAAGTTCGGTTCGGTTCAGTTTTCGGTTTGTTTGATTTATTACCCGAACCAACACCCCTAGCATGAAATATAGTGTTCCACCGAGCTCATAACTTAATGGGCCCAAAATTGTCCATGAATCAAGCTAGTCAAACCTAAATATTATTTCTTCTTCTAGCAAACATTAAACAATAATAACAACGAGGAATTGGTGCCCGCCGCGTTGCGGCGGGGGTTTTTGTTGCAGTTTCTCAGCACAATTTTATGCTCCAAAAGTCCAAATGCACACTTTATTTAGAACTTTCAAATAATGAGTGTATATCCTAGAAGCCGTTCTTTAATTGCAGCTTTGAAGTTTTTATACATTTATTTTAATGACTTTAAACTTAATATTAAGTGAACTTCAATGAGCAAGGAAGCAACGAACAAAAGCGCGCCCTTGATCCATTTTCTTCACTTTCTAAATAATAAGAACATTTGCTAAGCTTTTTAGAAACCCAAAGCATCAGGAAATTCTATCCCCAAAAGTGAAAAAAGGCAAAAGATATCGTAGTAGAAAACTAAAGTTGGGCCTTAGCAAACTAATAATGGACCGAGAATGAAACCCATAGATAAAAGAAGAAAAAAGGCCAAAAGGTTGGGGCAGACCGGACCTAACTAATGGGCTCAAAGTTAGCCCGGAAAGGATAATAATATTTAATGCATTATGTTGGACGGCGCAATGCCTTATAGTATATATAGGTAATAACAATAGTGCAAGCCAAGGTACCAAAAGGTTTGTTATAGCCGAGCAATAGCACTGTCACGTCCACTTTTACCTTACAATAATCGTATAACACAGCACAAAAAAACACTCACCCTTATATATCAAGGTAGATTCTATGTCACACCATTTTTATATATTTTACAACTAAAATATAAAAAAATAAATAAATAGATAAATAAAAACTGCCTTTGAGCAGATGGCACACCCACCGGTATGTTGATGGCACCACTAAAGGTGTATGACAAGTCCGATGATGCTTGAAAAGTAATTTTAGAGATTGGCTAAATCTAAATTTGATAATAGACAACTTGCAATGTTTAATCTAAACCATTAATAGTTACAAAGCACCGCTTAAACTTTCCCGTATACAAATACAATTAATATTCTTCATTAGTCATATTAACAAGGGAATATATTAGCTACAATTTTGTGTCACCGGTTCCCTACAATTTTTTGTTCCAATTTGTGTGTCCGTGAGTCTTTTGTGGGTCCATGATTCACCTTTATAGGTCTTTGAATCTTTTCTTGTATAATTTTGATAAAAAATTTTAGTCAATTAGCTCTTTTAATTATAGCTAGATATCGCTTATTAATACTCCTTCCGTTCCAAAATTTATGTCCATTTTGACTTTTTCAATTAAACTTTGACCTTAAATATATATTTTTATATTATATAATACTTGATGAAAGTTATATTAATAAAAATACATTTAAAACCCAATTTCATTTATATTTTTTGCATCAAGTATTATATAATAAAAAAGAAATATTTTTAAGGTCAAAGTTTAAAACCAAATTTTGAGACGGAGGTGGTAATTAAAAAGTGTCAAATTAGTTAATCGAGGTGAACAAGAGCCCTAAAACTAAGGTTTTCAAGATCGGGATTCTACCCATGATCGTTTTCGTCTTTGCAATTAAGCGTGTGATCATAAGATCGGATCGGGATCTTAAGATCCTACTATAATGTCATTTTCTTAATAATTTTTGTAATATTATACAAATTTACAAATTATTATATATCATAGACACAAAATTATATGAATATTTCATCAAAAATGTTGTCCTAAATAATTGTTATGAAATGTTTAATAAGATTAACATGTTGTTTTTTAAATTTTACAAAAAATAATCTAGAAATTTGCAGTTTTTTTGTTTGTTATCCGAAAAAAGTAGGATCGGATCGGATGAGATCTTAAGATCCTATGGTCAAGATCGGGATCCTTTATGATCTTAAGCTTTCAAAGATCCTATGTAAGATCCGGATCGTTTTTGCTTTACAGTATCGTAAAATCGTAAGATCCTAAGATCAGGATCGGGATCCTGAGAACCATGCCTAAAACTATCATTAGATATTTCCTCGAGCCATTTAACTCCAAAGCAAGGCAAAGATATTGAGAAAAAAGACATTTAACCACTCCATTACTTTTTCTATTGAATATATAAAATTCAATCAAAGATAGAACAATTCAACGGCCTACAATACATAACCCACATGGTTATTTTGTTCATATTATTTTGATTGGTATATTAAAATTTAAACCGAACAAAGTTGACTTTACGGTCGAAATTCCAACCAAATGAGTGAAAACGATCGAGAACAACGATTTTGAAGTCCTTAATAAGCAGTTTAGTGAATGCGATCCTAATAAACTGACTACGTAAAGACTCATTATGTTTTTTGGTATATACATACTTTAGAGGGTTAAAATTAAAAATTGATAAACTTTGAGGGCTAAAGATAATCATAAAAAATCAAGGATAAAAACACAAACACACATGCACACAAAGAATAAATAGACACAACATAAACACACACGGTTTAATAATAAAATAATAAAAATCATCATACTAAGGCGCAACATATGGCGCCCTCCATACATTGTGTTCTTATACGCCATTTAACGAACCAATGTTTTTGTTTTACTTATAATTGTACATTAACGACATATTTATTGTGTGGTTGTTGTATGACAGGCTCTCAAACTAAATGGTTGTGGGTTCAAGTCCTGTTTAGGACATGTTAAATAGTTTGTGGTATGTATATTGTGAGATTGTTAGTTGTAAATAAATAGTTTGTGGTATGTATATTGTGAGATTGTTAGTTGTAAATTATACTGTAATAATAATAATAATAATAATAATAATAATAATAATAATAATAATAATAATAATCAAGGATTGTAAAAATGTAAAAAGTGGAAACCAAAGATAATGCCAACATAGATTAAATTAAAATAAGTACAAATATGAAACTTTTCATTTTTAAAGTCAATGAAATGTTGAATGAGTTTAACAAAGAAGTTTTCGCTTTGTGAAACTTTTCATGAATGGGTGGTTTGAATTCTCTGTTTTACCTTCTTCAGATCGATCATCGATGAGTAATTTCTAATACGTACTCTTTGTCCAAGCTCTTTAAACTTGGGAGAAAAAAAGTGATCGACTAAATATATCGATAAAAGTGATATAAGAAATTAAAAGAAAAAAAAAATGTGAATGAATGTTAACTGAAAATCTGAAAATATAGGTTTGCTAACTTTATTGTATTTGATTTTATTTGTTAGTAACAGAATTTAAAGTTTGCATTATCACTTTTGCTACGTGATGATAGTTGACCTTAAACATATGTTGTATATGGTTTAATGATGCTATATAGTCGTATATCAACTTGGAATAAGGAAAAACGAAAGGATAACATAAAGTAAGAGGGTTAGTCCGAAAATACTAAATAAAGATTTATAACGAGATGTAATGGTGGCTAATGTGTCATTGGTACTGGTAATCACCATGACGCGTCATTATCTTTACACCCGTTCTCCAATCGTGAGCCAACGCTCATTTTTTGCACTTGCTTGGTGGTGCATACCACTTTTGGTGATGCATTTATTTTTATTTTTATTTTTAGCTTTTTTGTTTTTTAAAGTATATTCTGAGATATATTTGTATAAAGTGAAGTATTTTTATTAGTTTTGTTCGGTGATAACCACTATATATATACCAATTTGATGGTGGATTTATTGTGTTGTGAATCAATGAATTAACAATAGTCTAAGGATCCAATTGTTGTTTGGTCGTGTGTCGGGCTAAGGTTAGGTAGCGATGCCTTTGATTATGAATCAAGTGGTCCCTTACACATGTTGAAAAAGAAAAATACATGTTGATATTTGAATTCTGTATTTATTATTATTCCATCAAATTCACACGTACACATATATATGGAATTGCATTCAGCTTTAATTTGTATATGGAAATCAAAATGAGTAAGAATGAAAGTTAAAACCAAAATCAAGAAAATGGACTTTTCGGATCGATCTATTTGGTAAACTCCATAACCCAAGTATTGAGAGCACAACAAGCTTTGCGGAAGCCAGTGAATCCGGCACCCTTTGCCAATGCCTCAAATTCCTTTTCGGTCCTCTCTTTGCCTCCCGGGTTGTGAGCCAACATGATCACGTCTATGTGTACCACGTTTTGGGTCGCTAGGCTCGTGTCAGGTGTCTCTGGAAGAATGCATTCCGCGACTATCACTTTCCCATTATCGGGGAGTGCTTTGTAACAGTTCTTTAAAAATTTCAAGCAATGTGCGTCACTCCAGTCATGACAGATCCACTGTAATATATCCAAGTAATTTAGTTAGACTAATCTCAAAACATGCAAACGGTTCTTTTAGAAAGTAAAAGAAAAGACCTTCATGAAAATGGCATCTCCTTTTGGCACGCTTTCAAACATGTCTCCGCCAACATGCTCAATACCTACATTCATGCATCACCATTTTCAATTCGTTTAGTTTATGACGTTCTTTAGGTTGATTAACCAACAATACTGAAAAATATTGATATGTACATAATATATACATACCAGGATACGTAGTAGCATCTTGGATGACGTGGGGCAAATCAAAATTGATACCCTTGACGGAAGGGTGTTTAGAAACAATCATATTGAGGCTGGCACCGGTACCACCACCAACATCGACGAGGGTGGTGAGGTTGTCGAAACCATCATAGATGTCTAAGATCTTCTTCATGGTCATGGTGGAGTGATTGAACATACCAGCGTTAAATACTTTGTTGAATCTGTCATCTATTCCATGATACTCAAAAGCAGTCATTCCATACGCCTTGTTGAATGGGATCCCTCCATCCAACACTGCATCTTTCAAATGGTACCTAATCATACATATATGTTAATTAGTTGCCATTTTTACTATGCATGTGTTTTGTTGCATTATAAGCTAATGAATTAGCTAGGTTAACCAATATATAAATCACATTTGCTAATTAAGTTGATGTTTCTCTAGCAACTATTTGGATTCATCCATGTATGAGGAGGATGAATAACATGTGGAATTAAGATTTAATGTTTCCTTTTCAACTAACAATCAAGAAGAATATGCCCACAACGTATACAACTCATTTGTCAAATGTTTTAACTTTTTCTTTGGTAACTTTTACTTAATTTTTGACATTTTGTCCGACTAATTAATAAAGTTTTAATCTACAACCACACATACTAAAACCGGGTAAAGCTCTCTGGTTTCATGAGGCTGGCGTAGCCACATCAGAGTTGTTTGTAACTAGCAAGAACTGAACTTGAAACCTCACACATTTTAGTGTCATAGTAACAAACCCTTTTAGCACTAGATCACCCGTGAATGGTTTCAAATGTTTTAACTTACTTTGGTCACATGGTATATATATGGTATGGTCTGATCGTGGCAACTGCGTGGTGAAGAGCAAAGAGCAAGTAGGTAAACAACAACAACAATATCAAATCTCAAGTCGGAACAGGATATGAGAAAAAAAGTGAGGCACATGTGTATGTTTTTTTATTTGCCATGCTTTTCCTAATGCTCAAAGTTTTTTTCTTCTTTTTTCTTTTCTTCTCTAATTTTTCTATGTGAATTTTTAAGATCCACTAATCAATTTAGTATATTTATTTCAAGCAATGCTTTCTAAACAAGTGGACAAGATGTTATTACTCGAACATTTTGGAATCCCCAAGCTAGTAATATAAGTATATATCTAAAAAGTTACACTATATATTCAATTCATAATTTTTTTATGTGCAATATATATCTCGTAGTTAAAGTAAATTGAGGGACTAATATTTAAGATTTTTCATTTATCAATTTCAAACCTTTTACAACTGTATGCTTTTCTTAATTAATACTCCGTAATAGAATTACGACCGATTATTAATGGTCTTTATATATATATATATATATATATATATATATATATATATATATATATATATATATATATATTTATATAAAATTCGGTTTTCGGTTCGGTTTTCGGTTCGCTAAAACCATATCCAAACCGAAAACCGAATTTTTAATTCGGTTCGGTTCGGTTTTATCAAATTCAGTTCGGTTACAAGTTCGGTTCGGTTTTTTTTCGGTTCGGTCCGGTTCAATTTTCGGTTTGTTCGGTTTATTACCCGAACCAACACCCCTAGCATGAAATATAGTGTTCCACCGAGCTCAAGGAAGGTTTCAAGCCTAACTTAATGGGCCCAAAATTGTCCATGAATCAAGCTAGTTAAACCTAAATATTATTTCTTCTTCTAGCAAACATTAAACAATAATAACAATAGTGCAAGGTACCAAAAGGTTTGTTATAGCCGAGCAATAGCACTGTCACGTCCACTTTTACCTTACAATAATCGTATAACACAGCACAAAAAAACACTCACCCTTATATATCAAGGTAGATTCTATGTCACACCATTTTTATATATTTTACAACTAAAATATAAAAAAATAAATAAATAAATAAATAAATAAAAACTGCCTTTGAGCAGATGGCACACCCACCGGTATGTTGATGGCAGCACTAAAGGTGTATGACAAGTCCGATGATGCTTGAAAAGTAATTTTAGAGATTGGCTAAATCTAAATTTGATAATAGACAACTTGCAATGTTTAATCTAAACCATTAATAATTACTAAGCACCGCCTAAACTTTCCCGTATACAAATACAATTAATATTCTTCATTAGTCATATTAACAAGGGAATATATTAGCTACAATTTTGTGTCACCGGTTCCCTACAATTTTTTGTTCCAATTTGTGTGTCCGTGAGTCTTTTGTGGGTCCATGATTCACTTTTATAGGTCTTTGAATCTTTTCTTGTATAATTTTGATAAAAAATTTTAGTCAATTAGCTCTTTTAATTATAGCTAGATATCCCTTACTAGTTATAATACCCGTGCACGCACGGGGCTTTTTCTTAATCTTTTATTTACGTATTATTATCGATTACGATACAAACAAAATAGCATGTCATAAGTAGTTTACTTGTTTGAAAAATAATAAATATTGTGTACAATTTTAGACATGAAGCAAATGTAGTTTACTTAATGTTATGCCTTTTATTTTTTTTAAACATCTTATACATATATAAATGTTTGTATTTGAATATCTCTTGTGAATGTTCACAGTTCTATAAAACTTAAAAAGAATAATCAATTACTCAACTGTTCACATGATAGATGGGATCAAGCTACAATTGTTACACACTTGCACCACAACTCAAAAGTATTTTTTGTTTGTCACGTTCATGTTCATATTAGTATAAGATCCTGCCAATTTAAAAGTAACAAATCTTAGTAAATCGATGTGATAATTACTACGGAGTATTAGTTTAGCCATTTTATTAGTTTAAAAAGAAACTAACATCAAGTAGATATGCAAACAAAGATTTTAATAATGCTGCAGATTATTACAACTTGCGACCTGCCTCTTGCCTCTTGAGCCTTTGAAATAGGCAACATTTTTCCAGAGTGGTTTTTGATGGACAATATCACGTCTTCACCTCCAATTTCCATAGTTGAGTTTCATAATCGATAATAGTAGATACTATATTTACATGTAAGGAAGATGGAGATGAACAATTGAAATAGGAAACAATTTATGTTGGTCCATGGAAATTGAGCAAAATCTTGATAAACATAAATTAGAACTTCATTAATAATAATGAACAAAAGTTACAAGATTACTCAATTCCTACATGACTACATGATAACATCTTCAGCTTCTTTACGGGGATAATCTCGGTATATTATCCCCGTTAGAATGACAATGAACTCTCATTGATCCAAGCTAAGCTTGAGATTCAATGAGAGGATCTTCCTAACAACTAATATTCTGTAGGAATGGATAACTATCTCTATTACAACAAACATATATATATAGCAAAGTATGTGGGGTTAGGTGTGAGTTGTCATCCACTATAAGTGGTCCTCATTCATCTTCCTCTTTTGGAAAAGCACCAACCATCCTTTAGAAATTGTCATAACTAGATTCCCCCTTCTATGGCAATTCTTGTACTTTGCTTTGACTCCCTTTTTGTACTTGCTGTCATAATACCTCAAGGACCATGAGACACCCTCAGGAAGCATGATGCATCTTCAGGGAGCATGAGGCTTCCTCAGGAAGCATGAGGCATCCTCAGGGAGCATGTTTGTTCAGAGATAGCTTGAGGGAGTTAGTGAGTTATTGTCATCACTCACTAACTCCATTACCTTCTTCTTTGGTTCAGGGATCATTCACTGAGTACCGCCTCACTGAATGATTTAGTCTTTCTTCTTAGACTCGGTCTGAACATCCTGAAGGTAACTCACTGAGTGACTGTTCACTCAGTGACTTGTTTGTGTTAAAGGTTATACCCACTATTTTATTTAGTGAGTTAGGCTATTTTATATTCAAATCCTTGTCAGGGTAATTGGGTCAATTTTTGACCCAACAATCTCCCCCTATTTGAATATACAAATAGCCTGGAGTGATTGGTAGTAAGTGATGGACTGGGTTCAGGGACAGGGGTTCGTAACTGAGGTTCAGGTTCAGTGAGAGGTTGTGTATTCAGTGACCTGAGGGAAAAGGTTAGGGGGTTCAGTGACGGGGTTCAGTAACCTGGTTCATTGGTCAGTGAACAGGTTCAGGTTAAAGGGTTCAGTGACATGTTTCAATGAGAGGGTTTAGTGGTTTCAGACCGGGGTTCAGTAACTGGGGTCAGGAGGTTCAGGGTTCAGTGAGAGAGGGTTCAGGGGGTTCAGTGACTGGAGTTCAGTAAGTTTGGTTCAGTCACCATGGGGTTCAATCACCAGGAGCTTAGTGACCAGGGGTTCAGTCACTAGGTTTAATGACAGAGGTTCATATGTTTTGAGAGAGTCCTGGTTCAGTTTTGATACATCAGTGACCTCTCAACTTCTCAGTATACAAAGTTGTACTTCTCACTTTACAAGGTTACAACATGTTCAGTGACCAACAATTTTAATCACATGAGTATACAATTTTGAGTTTCAACATTTTCCCACCCCTGATGCCATGACATGTTATGGGCGCCACAACACTTCAGCTGCATTCCTCTGAAGTGTCCACTTCTCCCTGATAAGCTCAGCCCGAAAGCACCAACCTATTCTTAACACCCCCATTTCAGGTTCAGCCCGACAAGGCTCATAAGTAGCCTTTACACTTCCTGAGTTGTGACCCGAACCAACTCACTGAGTCGAATTAGTTCAGACTCATTTGCCACAGCCGTGAATATTCACAACTTTTCAACCCACTGATCCTGGCGCGCACTCTCACCCATTGAACCTGCTCCCTGATATTCATTGGGGTCACCACTTTAGCTTGAGTTTTACCACAATCTCGACTCAGGTTTACCTCTCACAACTCATTAACACTCACTGATCAGTGACACCACTCTTACGACGACAGCTTCATCAGGCTTTGCCCAACAATCATTTTCTTATGTAGAAGCCTAGCCTAACAACAAGCAATTACAAACCCATATTCCATCTCAGCCCGAACAACCTGATAACACTCCCTAATTTACCAGGCCTTTGTTTAAGCTTTATTTACTACAACTAATCTTCGTATCCACAACCACACACATCCTAGAGTCACGACACGCTACTCTTCAGGACCCATCATCTATCTTACTACCACTATTAACTCGATACCATCTTCACCAAACGAGACCCATCTCACCATCTCAACTGCTCCAATCTATCTTACCTTTTATCGCCACTTCTTTTCATGGATAGGTTGACCGGAGCTATTTCCGGTGTGTTATAGGCCCACCATGCTTCTGCTGCGAAAGGTTTTGGTTTGATTGGATATTGGATCTGGGTGTCTTTTCTCGTATTTGTTACTGGGTTTTTGGATCGAGGAGTTATTTTGGTGGTTGGTGGTAGATGTGTTCTTCGATTTGGGTTTTGATTGTGTTAATGATTGTGTGTGTGAAATTGAATCCGGGTTTTTGTTTGTGTGGTGTTGGTATGCATCTCGATCTGGGATTTTGAGTGATAAAAGGAGATTCTTCTATATTGTCAGAAAATATAATTCAAGTTTAAATACCAATTAAAGTGTCTGAAACCGCAGATTATATTTGAGACTCTTGTATTACAAATATGCTTTGTAGCAATGGCTTTGACCTCAGCCATCACTTCATCTACCAAAGCCGTCTCGGTCTTCACTTTTTTCTTCTAATTAGCTCAACTGCTTAATAAACAACTTGCTTCATGTCTGAGTCAATTATTTATGTTGTTTTAACTATATGAATTGCCACCTCTAGAACATAATCAATAACTATATGAAATTTTTTTAAAAAAAAATGCATTTAAAGCCATCAATTTATAATCACTTCTACTATTTTCATTGTAAACTACTAAGATAACCTTATGATGCATCTATCACTAAAGACATCTTAATCACTTTAATAAAATACAAATACTGTGACATAAAACCTCATAAAGCACAATATAAAAAGTTACCTTAACAGTAGATCATAACATCATCCATCACTAATAAATATCATCTTAAAGTTTGGACGACTCTCTCCCTTGATATACAAACATGAACAAACTAACACACATAAGGTCCATGCAACGACTTAAAAACTTGTGGTGAATCCTTGCGCAAGTAGGCAGCCACAGAAGAATTGAGGTCGGTTTCAGACTTGTTCGGTTGTGATTGACGTGTCTTTGGTTGAGTAATGAGCGAGTCCGGTTTGGTTTCTAGGTATTTACATTTAAATCCTTGACAATTAAATAATAACCATCTAACCCATGTGTATTATTTACTTTTCCTTATAAAACGAAAATTATGAATAGTTTGACCGAATTGGATTCAATTTTGACTTTCAATTAACCAATCATGTCGCTCGATTTCGCATACGTGGCAAAATTAAGCTCTTCTATTGGCCCAATTTTTTTTCATTGAGAAGGGTTTTTCAAAAACACTACGAAATGATGTAATTCTTTTATTATATAAAAGATCAATACTCATTCCGTTCCAAAATTTATGTCCATTTTGACTTTTTCAATTAAACTTTGACCTTAAATATATATTTTTATATTATATAATACTTGATGAAAGTTATATTAATAAAAATACATTTAAAACCAAATTTCATTTATATTTTTTGCATCAAGTATTATATAATAAAAAAGAAATATTTTTAAGGTCAAAGTTTAAAACCAAAATTTTGAGACGGAGGTGGTAATTAAAAAGTGTCAAATTAGTTAATCGAGGTGAACAAGAGCCCTAAAACTAAGGTTTTCAAGATCGGGATTCTACCCATGATCATTTTCGTCTTTGCAATTAAGCGTGTGATCATAAGATCGGATCGGGATCTTAAGATCCTACTATAATGTCATTTTCTTAATAATTTTTGTAATATTATACAAATTTACAAATTATTATATATCATAGACACAAAAATATATGAATATTTCATCAAAAATGTTGTCCTAAATAATGGTTATGAAATGTTTAATAAGATTAACATGTTGTTTTTTAAATTTTACAAAAAATAATCTAGAAATTTGCAGTTTTTTTGTTTGTTATCCGAAAAAAGTAGGATCGGATCGGATGAGATCTTAAGATCCTATGGTCAAGATCGGGATCCTTTATGATCTTAAGCTTTCAAAGATCCTATGTAAGATCCGGATCGTTTTTGCTTTGCAGTATCGTAAAATCGTAAGATCCTAAGATCAGGATCGGGATCCCGAGAACCATGCATAAAACTATCATTAGATATTTCCTCTAGCCATTTAACTCCAAAGCAAGGCAAAGATATTGAGAAAAAAGACATTTAACTACTCCATTACTTTTTCTATTGAATATATAAAATTCAATCAAAGATAGAACAATTCAACGGCCTACAATACATAACCCACATGGTTATTTGTTCATATTATTTTGATTGGTATATTAAAATTTAAACCTAACAAAGTTGACTTTACGGTCGAAATTCCAACCAAATGAGTGAAAACGATCGAGAACAACGATTTTGATGTCCTTAATAAGCAGTTTAGTGAATGCGATCCTAATAAACTGACTACGTAAAGACTCATTATGTTTTTTGGTATATACATACTTTAGACGGTTAAAATTAAAAATTGATAAACTTTGAGAGCTAAAGATAATCATAAAAAATGAAGGATAAAAACACAAAAACACGTGCACACAAAGAATAAATAGACACAAAATAAACACACACGGTTTAATAATAAAATAATAAAAATCATCATACTAAGGCGCAACATATGGCGCCCTCCATACATTGTGTTCTTATACGTCATTTAACGAACCAAAGTTTTTGTTTTACTTATAATTGTACATTAACGACATATTTATTGTGTGGTTGTTGTATGACAGGCTCTCAAACTAAATGGTTGTGGGTTCAAGTCCTGTTTAGGACTGTATATTATGAGATTGTTAGTTGTAAATTATACTGTAATAATAATAATAATAATAATAATAATAATAATAATAATAATAATAATAATAATCAAGGATTGTAAAAAGTGGAAACCAAAGATAATGCCAACATAGATTAAATTAAAATAAGTAAAAATATGAAACTTTTCATTTTTAAAGTCAATGAAATGTTGAATGAGTTTAACAAAGAAGTTTTCGCTTTGTGAAACTTTTCATGAATGGGTGGTTTGAATTCTCTGTTTTACCTTCTTCAGATCGATCATCGATGAGTAATTTCTAATACGTACTCTTTGTCCAAGCTCTTTAAACTTGGGAGAAAAAAAGTGATCGACTAAATATATCGATAAAAGTGATATAAGAAAAGAAAAAAAAATGTGAATGAATGTTAACTGAAAATCTGAAAATATAGGTTTGCTAACTTTATTGTATTTGATTTTATTTGTTAGTAACAGAATTTAAAGTTTGCATTATCACTTTTGCTACGTGATGATAGTTGACCTTAAACATATGTTGTATATGGTTTAATGATGCTATATAGTCGTATATCAACTTGGAATAAGGAAAAACGAAAGGATAACATAAAGTAAGAGGGTTAGTCCGAAAATACTAAATAAAGATTTATAACGAGATGTAATGGTGGCTAATGTGTCATTGGTACTGGTAATCACCATGACGCGTCATTATCTTTACACGCGTTCTCTAATCATGCGCCAACGCTCATTTTTTGCACTTGCTTGGTGGTGCATACCACTTTTGGTGATGCATTTATTTTTATTTTTATTTTTAGCTTTTTTGTTTTTTAAAGTATATTCTGAGATATATTTGTATAAAGTGAAGTATTTTTATTAGTTTTGTTTGGTGATAACCACTATATATATACCAATTTGATGGTGGATTTATTGTGTTGTGAATCAATGAATTAACAATAGTCTAAGGATCCAATTGTTGTTTGGTCGTGTGTCGGGCTAAGGTTAGGTAGCGATGCCTTTGATTATGAATCAAGTGGTCCCTTACACATGTTGAAAAAGAAAAATACATGTTGATATTTGAATTCTGTATTTATTATTATTCCATCAAATTCACACGTACACATATATATGGAATTGCATTCAGCTTTAATTTGTATATGGAAATCAAAATGAGTAAGAATGAAAGTTAAAACCAAAATCAAGAAAATGGACTTTTCGGATCGTTCTATTTGGTAAACTCCATAACCCAAGTATTGAGAGCACAACAAGCTTTGCGGAAGCCAGTGAATCCGGCACCCTTTGCCAATGCCTCAAATTCCTTTTCGGTCCTCTCTTTGCCTCCCGGGTTGTGAGCCAACATGATCACGTCTATGTGTACCACGTTTTGGGTCGCTAGGCTCGTGTCAGGTGTCTCTGGAAGAATGCATTCCGCGACTATCACTTTCCCATTATCCGGGAGTGCTTTGTAACAGTTCTTTAAAAATTTCAAGCAATGTGCGTCACTCCAGTCATGACAGATCCACTGTAATATATCCAAGTAATTTAGTTTGACTAATCTCAAAACATGCAAACGGTTCTTTTAGAAAGTAAAAGAAAAGACCTTCATGAAAATGGCATCTCCTTTTGGCACGCTTTCAAACATGTCTCCGCCAACATGCTCAATACCTACATTCATGCATCACCATTTTCAATTCGTTTAGTTTATGACGTTCTTTAGGTTGATTAACCAACAATACTGAAAAATATTGATATGTACATAATATATACATACCAGGATACGTAGTAGCATCTTGGATGACGTGGGGCAAATCAAAATTGATACCCTTGACGGAAGGGTGTTTAGAAACAATCATATTGAGGCTGGCACCGGTACCACCACCAACATCGACGAGGGTGGTGAGGTTGTCGAAACCATCATAGATGTCCAAGATCTTCTTCATGGTCATGGTGGAGTGATTGAACATACCAGCGTTAAATACTTTGTTGAATCTGTCATCTATTCCATGATACTCAAAAGCAGTCATTCCATACGCCTTGTTGAATGGGATCCCTCCATCCAACACTGCATCTTTCAAATGGTACCTAATCATACATATATGTTAATTAGTTGCCATTTTTACTATGCATGTGTTTTGTTGCATTATAAGCTAATGAATTAGCTAGGTTAACCAATATATAAATCACACTTGCTAATTAAGTTGATGTTTCTCTAGCAACTATTTGGATTTATTTGCTAATTACACTTATAGCTAGTTCCATATGCCATTCATCCATGATCCATGTATGATGAGGATGAATAACATGTGGAATTAAGATTTAATATTTCCTTTTCAACTAACAATCAAGGAGAATATGCCCACAGCGTATACAACTCATTTGTCAAACGTTTCAACTTTTTCTTGGGTAACTATGACTTAATTTTTGACCTTTTGTCCGACTAATCAATAGAGTTTTAATCTACAATCACACATACTGAAACCGGGAAAAGCTCTTCGGTTTCATGAGGTTGGCATAGCCACATCAGGGTTGTTTGTACCTAGCAAGAATTGAACTTGAAATCTCACACATTTTATTGTGATAGTAACAAACCCTTTTAGCACTAGGCCACCTCTGAATGGTTTTAAATGTTTTAACTTACTTTGGTCACATGGTATACATGGTATGGTCTGATCGTGGCAACTGCGTGGTGAAGAGCAAAGAGCAAGTAGGTAAACAACACCAACAATATCAAATCTCAAGTCGGAACAGGATATGAGAAAAAAAGTGAGGCACATATGTATGTTTTTTTTATTTGCCATGCTTTTCCTAATTCTCAANTTTTTTTTTTTCTCTAAAGATATGTGAATTTTTAAGATCCACTAATCAATTTAGCATATTTATATCAAGCAATGCTTTCTAAACATGTGCTAATTGTCGATCTCTTTAATCACAAGTGGACAAGATGTTATTACTCGAACATTTTGGAATCCCCAAGCTAGTAATATAAGTATATATCTAAAAAGTTACACTATATATTCAATTCATAATTTTTCTATGTGCAATATGTATCTCGTAGTTAAAGTAAATTGAGGCACTAATTAATATTTAAGAATTTTCATTTATCAATTTCAAACCTTTTACAACTGTATGCTTTTCTTAATAATAGAATTACGACCGATTATCTGTCAGACATAAAGAAATGATTTTTTTAACTTGGCACGTTTCAGTTTGAAAAAACAATCATCCATCATTAAAGTTGAAAAAAATATATTTTATTCTTATAAGTTACGAAATAGATAATGAGGTACACTATATTGTGGGACAAATAATGCGTAATATGAATATGTTAGTTGTCCATGTTGGTTGGCCTTCTTAGTTTTTACTTAGAGATCATCCATTAAGTCGTGCAAAGCAATTACTACTAGGGAGTATATATATAAGTAGAAAGGTAGAAAGTTAGTTATAGTTACCAGCTCTCCATGAGGATCTTATCCTGGTTCATGAGCAAGAGAGGTGCATTTGAGACACCATCTTCATTCTTAACCAGGTACTTACACACGGGTGCCAACCCATAGAGACGCTCACTTTGATCATTAAGTTTGCAAGTGAGCACCGAGTAGCTAGCCAAGAGACGGCATATCCTGTCGAGCATAACAGGTGCCTCTGGGTTCTCCACTTTGGGAAGTTGAACTGCCAGGTCAGTAGGGGATACATATGCACCTGGACCCGCTTTCGCAATTATCTCTAGCAAATCGAGCTCGATGGCGGATTTCAAGACCATGGGCAACACTGATGCACTCGCCAGCTGCATGGCAAATAAGAAAGCTTCCTCATCCTTCTTGGCATCCAACGCTGATGAACCCATTCTTGTATTTACTATTTATGAACACGATAAAAAGAAAGAAAGAAAAGAATTGAATGGATGCGAATGATCCTCTATGATTATGCCTTGTCTTGTATATATACACACTTATTCTTTCACCAACCATTATGCTACACCTCACCATGGGCCCCACCCATCGTGGAAACACTTTTGCTTTTCAGTACGACTTGTATTATTTCTATTTTCTTCTATGGCCCTAGACAAATTAACTTGTAGACTATTTGACTATACAACATTTACCAACTAAATGTCTACAGTAACCTTAATTGCTATTTAAACGAGGGTTTTTCTAACTTGTGTTTTAGAGGCATAATTTAAGCACACTAAAAGTATTATAAGTAGAGGTGGNTTTAACTTGGCACGTTTCAGTTTGAAAAAACAATCATCCATCATTAAAGTTGAAAAAAATATATTTTATTCTTATAAGTTACGAAATAGATAATGAGGTACACTATATTGTGGGACAAATAATGCGTAATATGAATATGTTAGTTGTCCATGTTGGTTGGCCTTCTTAGTTTTTACTTAGAGATCATCAATTAAGTCGTGCAAAGCAATTACTACTAGGGAGTATATATATATATATAAGTAGAAAGGTAGAAAGTTAGTTATAGTTACCAGCTCTCCATGAGGATCTTATCCTGGTTCATGAGCAAGAGAGGTGCATTTGAGACACCATCTTCATTCTTAACCAGGTACTTACACACGGGTGCCAACCCATAGAGACGCTCACTTTGATCATTAAGTTTGCAAGTGAGCACCGAGTAGCTAGCCAAGAGACGGCATATCCTGTCGAGCATAACAGGTGCCTCTGGGTTCTCCACTTTGGGAAGTTGAACTGCCAGGTCAGTAGGGGATACATATGCACCTGGACCCGCTTTCGCAATTATCTCTAGCAAATCGAGCTCGATGGCGGATTTCAAGACCATGGGCAACACTGATGCACTCGCCAGCTGCATGGCAAATAAGAAAGCTTCCTCATCCTTCTTGGCATCCAACGCTGATGAACCCATTCTTGTATTTACTATTTATGAACACGATAAAAAGAAAGAAAGAAAAGAATTGAATGGATGCGAATGATCCTCTATGATTATGCCTTGTCTTGTATATATACACACTTATTCTTTCACCAACCATTATGCTACACCTCACCATGGGCCCCACCCATCGTGGAAACACTTTTGCTTTTCATTACGACTTGTATTATTTCTATTTTCTTCTATGGCCCTAGACAAATTAACTTGTAGACTATTTGACTATACAACATTTACCAACTAAATGTCTACAGTAACCTTAATTGCTATTTAAACGAGGGTTTTTCTAACTTGTGTTTTAGAGGCATAATTTAAGCACACTAAAAGTATTATAAGTAGAGGTGGTAAAATGGGCAGGCCGGTCGGGCACGGGCTAAAACACAAGCACATGTTTTACAAATCGCTTTATAAAAGACTAAAAATGATAAAATAAATTCCTTAAACGTAATACATCTTTTACATTTAAAAAATTAAATATATTATAGAGTAAATTGCAAAAATCATCCCTAAAGTTTGACCAATTTGCATGTTTCGTCCCACACATTTCGAAACTGCAAGGATCGTCCCTAAAGTTTGGCACATGTGCATGTGTCGTCCCTAAAGTTTGACCCGTGTGCATGTATCGTCCCTATAGTTTGACCAACTTGGGACGATATATGCCCAAAAAAGGACGATATATGCCCCAAAGGTTAACTATAGGGACGATCCTTGCAGTTTCGAAATATGTGAGACGAAACATGCAAACGGGCCAATTTAGGGACGATTTTTGCAATTTACTCTACATTATATATGAGTTTTTCTTCAAAACGATTATAATGTTCTCTAATTGAGAGAAAAATATGTGCCCGTTAGCGCCCATTTAACTTTTCAATTGGTTAAATATACCTATTTCAAAAAAGGGATGGGCTAAATCTGGCCAAATCTTTTACAAAATAGCCNATGGCCACTTCTAATTATAGGACCCACGAAAAAGAACCCAGGAATCCACAAAAAAAATACATTTTTCTGTACTTTTGTTCGAGTCTCTTACTATTTTTCTGTACTTTTTGATGTGATTATCTTGGGCCCTAGGACACAAGTTAAAAAAATCCTTTAAACAAATCCCTTAAACCTTACTAAATCAATAAATTAACTTTTATATTCTTTAACTTTTATATTTTAAAGTCCGTTTTAAGTTTATAAATCTAAGGGTGTGTTTGGTACGGGGGTGTCGGAATCAAGTTATGACTATCATAGTCATTGATATTATTTGGTTGATAAGTGTGTGATGAATATTAGATAACGAGCGGGGCAGCCCGCGCGTTGCTGCGGGAGCGTTTTGTTCTATATTTTGGATTTCAAATTGGTTTTGATTATCGTTTATTTCGGTTTTATAATATATATGGTTTGTTATTTGTTTATTTCGTACGTTTTATGTGTTATTGGTTTTATTGCACAAATTGCTATTTTGTGTTTTTGGTTTTAATATCAACTTCGTAAGGTTTGTGTCGGCACACCAAAGGCAAAAGAAAAAACACGATGTCAGTTTTATAATGCGTTGTTTTTAAGTATAATAGATGATTTTTATCGCATTTGCTAAATATATTTAATTTTTTAAACTTATGCATATTTATAATCGTTTTTGTTGGAAAAATAATTTCGGGAACAATGGTGCAAGTTAGCTATATTTTTTTTTCCCATTTTATGTGTTTTAACATAAAATAGTAACACATACTCAAAAACTTGTTTGATTCGGTATACGTGACATGGTTTCGATAAATTTTCATTTTTATAGTTGATTTTATTGGAAAAATCATTTTGGAAACTATGGCGCAAGTTTCGTAATTTTTCGAGTCCGTTTGGTATATCAAATGAATCCCGTAGTGTTTTTATCAAAAGTTTACTCATGTTGTCAGTTTTAGTCCCTACGTCTCACCTTTTCACTCACACCCTTACACTTTTTCTTTTTCCCAGCTTTGGTCCTTTCTTATAATATATAAGCCCCTATTTTTTTTTTACTCATTTTTCACACATATACATTTACAC
>LBNU01026893.1:0-83102 GCA_014162995.1 Artemisia annua | reverse complement strand
CCCCTTGATCTAATGTTTTTAGTATTTTGTTTGAAGCGCCGCCAGTTGGACTACTGCCAAAGCCGGCTGTCACTTGCACCACTGCCAAGATCGGACGCCACTGGCTGCGCTGCCTCCGCTGATGCCTCCGCCGTGAACTGCTGCTGTCTACATTTATTTAAAGATTATTTTTTTTTTGTATATTTGTTTGTGACTTGTGCACATAGTGTTGATTTGTTTGTGTATATGGGGGGAGGGGGGATGAACAGTTGGAATAACAGTGTTCCCCATATTATTAGCCACATGTTTTGGTTTTTTTAATTTATTTTCCGATGAACAGTGGTTATAACAGTAACCCACGCAATGTGAGCCACAAATCTGTCTCAACCACCTCCTGCCTAATATATATATATAGTATAATGAATGTCATAGAACCATAGGAGGGAGGGAAGCATGGTTTCATCAAAGTGGTGGGCCATATATCTTGTCCTTGTTCCTGGTCCCACTTTCTCTACCTCAAGTATTTCAATTTTTAGGTTAAAGTTTAAATTCAATGAATTTTTTATATATATTTTTCTATAGGGGTGGACCCCTTAATAATTGATAACCATATTCTAAAATATACACCAAACAAAAGAAGGGTTATTTCTACATATAGATACTGAACTTTGAAAAATTTCCTATGTTAGGTAATTTACTCTCGAAAATACTAAGTTAGGTAATGAAACTTATTGCAACCTTCAATGTTAGATAATATGACCGGCTAAGGTATTTGGGCCTACATGTGACGTCAGATACCCACTTATATCTCTCTTTTCCCCTTTCTTCCCCACTTATATCGATCTAAACCCACATCTGCTACAACAAAAGAAAAAAAAACCCGAAAGTCACAAACAAATCCAAAATCACGTTAAAAATAAGAAACCGATCATTCAAAAAATCATTACCCATACCCAATTCAAATCATCTCTCGATCGATCAAAAAAATCGTAACACAAAAAAAATCATCTAACCCAGATACACACAAACACACGCACCAAAAATTTAATCCTATCCCTACCCTCAAACTCAACTCATTCCACACATCACCATATGACCAAAACCCTGGACACAGTTCCGGTCAACAAGCCACAAAAAGAGATGGCGGTAAGTTTCAGGTAAAAAAGATTGGGGCAGCTGAGATGGTAGATGGGTTTAGGATTAGATGAAAATGGGTCAGATAAGGATTTGGTGGTGGTGACGGTTTTTGAAGTATTTTAATCACCGACAATTGGCTCTTGGATTTTAATCTACTTATGGCTTTTTAGTCTTCTTTTATTAAACCAAATAACGGTTTTGAAACAATCATACCTGTGTGCCTATTCCACCATATTATAATGCAACTCACATTGATGTCAATAACCTAAACAAACGCCACTTACGTTTTTATGCAATAGTTGTCACGTAAAAAGAACATCGCTTTTGACTCTGTGTGAGAGAAGAACAATAGCCATTTATAGTTTAATCTTATTGGTTAGTTGTTACTAAGACATGATGGTGACTTTTACTCGATCTATACTAATTATTAGCTTATAGCATTATACTATGTTTAATAATGGTGATAAGAATGAGGGAGGTTGAAGATGAGGGTAATTTAGTAATTTACTCTAAAAAATATAGTAAAAAATAACGTGGTACAATGGTAACCGGTTTAACAGGTCCCAGTTGCAAAAATACCCAATATTACCTAACATTGAACAAAGATAAAAGTTTGGTTACCTAACTTGGTATTTTCGAGAGTAAATTACCTAACATAGGAAATTTTTCAAAGTTCGTTACCTATATGTAGAAATAACCCACAAAAGAAATGGCATTGATATACACACTATGATATCACCCTCCAATCAAAATCATACCAATACTGATTCCAAATAGCAAACCAAACGCACCCTAACAAATTAACCTCTAAACTTGTTAGAAATTATGTTTCAACTCTTTCAGATTTAGATATAATAAACTATCCCCTATAAACCCATTAACCTTTATAGGTCTGCTACATCATTNGTACAAACTTTTGTGCACGATTCCTATGTACTTACCCTTATGCATGACTATTAAATCAATGTACTAACACATGAAGCTTCTACATTTCACTTTCAATTCATGAAACATTTATTGTGAGCACTTTGCATTTATAAGACAACTTAAGCTTTTAGTATATAAGATATGCTTTTGAAAATGAATAATACTTGGTCTAGTTTAGTTTATATTATTGGTTAATTGATGTTAACATTTTGAATTTAAACTATTCTATTCGTGTAGTTTAAAGTTTTTCAAATATTCATTTACTAGATATACAACAATTCAACTAATAACAACTTAAGCATCTTAGGGTGTGTTTGGTATGAGGGTGTCGGAATCAAGTTATGACTATCATAGTCATTGTTATTGTTTGGTTCGTAAATGTGTTATGAATATTAGATAATGAAAGTCATAGAACCATGGGAGGGAGGGAAGCATTGTTTCATTAAAGTGGTGGGCCATATATCTTATCCTTGTTACTGGTCCCATTTTCTCTACCTCAAGTTTTTCAATTTTTTACGTTGAAGTTTAAATTCAATGCTTTTTTTATATATATTTTTCTATAGTGGTGGACCTCTTAATAATTGATAACCATATTCTAAAATACACACCAAACAAAATAAATGGCATTGATATACACACTATGATATCACCCTCCAATCAAAATCATACCAATACTGATTCCAAATAGCAAACCAAACGCACCCTAACAAATTAACCTCTAAACTTGTTAGAAATTATGTTTCAACTCTTTCAGATTTAGATATAATAAACTATCCCCTATAAACCCATTAACCTTTATAGGTCTGCTACATCATTTTCTTATTATTGTTCAAACTTTATTTCGTAGTTGCAAAATGAATGTTATTGCATCGTTGTAACACGCAGACAAAAAAAATGTCGTTGATCTTAATAACCATGGAATGAAATCTCATCTGTGGCATCTTTGACTCTTCAACTTCTCAAGCAACTCAATTATGCTCTTAACCTTCCACCTCTTTGTAGTCATCAATGGTAACTCCTTGCCAGTCTTAAAGCAACGACCTGTACTTATTTTCATCATCACTCTTTAGTTCATTAACAACTGCATCTCCATCTCATTTTTCACCATCTCTCGAAGCATTGTATAGAGATGTGTGATTCCACAAAATCAATGAACATTTTAAGCACTGTTTATGTAAGGTACGTATTGGGTGATGGTAGTCAATCATTTGGTTTCCCACATTCTAGAAGGAACCCATAATATGGTCGGAGCAAAGAGTTGGGGTAACACTCACGATGTGACTAGTGCGTGTATTTTTATTTTGAGAGTGACTTGGTACATTTCAAGGAAATGGTCCGGTATTTATAGAGATGCATTTAGAGTTTTGTGCGGCCCATCGTTGTTATCTTAGGGTTGAGGATGGTCCACGTGGTGGACATCTAATTGAGGAGACAAGGATGATACGTGGCATGTCAAACTTGGTTGAGACACATTCATGGAATGTTCCATGAACGATATCACGTACTAGCGTGATACTCGCAGCACTAACTTTGCTCGAATGAGGAAGCGACATGTGTTGCTTGTTGCAACGACCTTGGAGAGATCCGGTCGGGGTCGTTTGCCTAAATATGGTTATCAGGCTGACTTGTTTGTACCCTGCCTGGGAAGTTGTTTCCCAGGCCAGTTATGACGGAGCCAAGCCTTAATGAGCTTGTCTTGAGCCTGTAATTAGCGTATGAGCTTTAGTTAATTGGGTTCAAACTTTCATACGCTAACAAGCACCATCTCCAAAAAGCTTTAGTTAATTAGCGTATGAGCTTTAGTTAATTGGGTTCAAACTTTCATACGCTAACAAGCACCATCTCCAAAAAGGTTACCATCTTCGCCTTTATGTCAATTGCTTCCTCTATAGTTTCCTTCGAATAGGCATTCAAACGTCCAACAGATACGCATACATAAAAAAATTCCACTAGTTAATATAACACTTAACAAAATATCCTTGTTTAGTTAGTTTACAACGCACCCTACCAAACCAAACAACCCATCAAGAAACAACACCAAGGAATGCAATTCTATACCAATACTTTCACCAAGCTAGCTAGTTGTAGGATTAAGACTACGTATATTTCCGTGTCAATGTAAAAGACCAATGACAACTTGTACTACTCCAAACTACACAAATTGTCAACGGGCATTTACACATCTACTATTTCCTAGCCCAGACACCCATCTAGTGATATATTTATTTGACTTGTTTGTCATATGCTTAATTAATTTCAACGTTTTAGCAAAACACTTTATATATCGACCTAGCTAGCTAGTGATATTTATTTAACCAACATAAATATATACATGTGTTCTACGCATTAATAAGAATTAGGGTGCGTTTGGTTTGATACTTTGTAATGAGTTTTAAGTTTGATGTGACAAGAACTTATTGTTTGGTTCATTATTTTACTTAAATGGATGGTAGAAGGAATGAGATTTTATTCCACATCAATTTGGAGAGTTTTGGCAAAACCCGTGAGACTCACACCACTTTCTACTCTCACATACCATTTTTATATAAATTTTTAAATGATATTTTTTTTTATTATAATTTTATGGGTAAGGATCCAGTGAGAAGAAACCTTATAATGAGAAGGATGAGAAATAACAATAACCACATATTTGAGATGCGTCGACTTGAATTAAATGCATCTCTATTCATTTAGATGCATCCCTATTAATTTCAAAAGTAATTTTGAAGTGAAAACGATGCAAAGTAGTACTTGCAACAAATCTGACCCGCAGAGAACGAAAAATACATAGGATTTTTCTAACTTGCTCAAATGCATCTAATATATGTATATGGATCTACTTTTTAGCTAGAAAATATGTTAGGGTGCATCTAAAAGATTAGAGATGCATCTAATTCAAGTCGATGCATCTCTAATATGTGATTATAGTTATTTCTCATCCTTCTCATTTTAAGAATTCTTCTCATTTGATCCTAAGTCTAAGTTAGATAGGTAATTATCCCTATAAATATTGAAGCAACTGCATTACATAGTTTCTTGTGTTCAATCCGTAAAAAATTGTATAGTTAAACATATTTGATGTGTTGGACCCTGTAATTGCATATNTGCTAGCCCAGACACCCATCTAGTGATATATTTATTTGACTTGTTTGTCATATGCTTAATTAATTTCAACGTTTTAGCAAAACACTTTATATATCGACCTAGCTAGCTAGTGATATTTATTTAACCAACGTAAATATGTACATGTGTTCTACGCATTAATAAGAATTAGGGTGCGTTTGGTTTGATACTTTGTAATGAGTTTTAAGTTTGATGTGACAAGAACTTATTGTTTGGTTCATTATTTTACTTAAATGAATGGTAGAAGGAATGAGATTTTATTCCAGATCAATTTGGAGAGTTTTGGCAAAACCCGTGAGACCCACCACTTTCTACTCTCACATACCATTTTTATATAAATTTTTAAATGATATTTTTTTATTATAATTTTATTATAAAATACATTTAATAAATATATCTTCTCTCTCCAAATCCTAAATCAAATCCAAATCCTAAACCAAATTCAAATCTTATTCCATACCTACTTATAAACCAAGCGGACCCTTAGGCTATGTTTGGCACAAAGCTTTTTGGAGCTTTTTTGGGCAATGAGCGGTGAACAATGAGCTTTTTGATTTTTAGTGTTCGTTTGGCATGAGAGCTGTGGGCTTTGCTATTTTTTAGGAAAGCTCATTTTCCCAATGCTTCTTTATGAAGCTGTGAGCTTTTTTGGCTGCTGCTCACAGCTACTGCTCACAGCTCACTGCTACTGCTCACTGCTACTGCTCACTGCTACTTTTGCCAAACATAATCTACCTGAAAATATATATATATATATATATATATATATATATATATATATATATATATATATATATATATATATATATATATATATATATATATATATATATGTATTTATTTTTGAGAAAGATATGATGGGCAGTACGTGTATTAATTGTTGCTTTGAAATGAATTAAAGCTAGACATGGGTGGTGAGCTTTTCACTCATTAGGTGCTGAACTCTATAATCTTGAAAGTGATCGATATGAAGTACTCGTAAGTGTTACTATCATGCATCTTGTTGGTATACCACATGATCACGCAAATAGTTTACGCTTTTAGAGTCGATCTAACGGGAAAATTACATGAAAATTACGAATATGGCCAACTGTTTCTTTCACATTTGTCTAATGCAAACAACTTTGAGTTCAACGTGAGATTTAGTCAGTCACATATATGCATAATTATCTACCAATCATGCGCATCTGTATAATTAACTTCATAAAATAGGAGTAGCAAAGTAATCCTTGTGAAATGAAATACACAAACATTGCTAGCTAGTCAGTAACAAAAGCATATAATACACAAATAATCAGATTGAGACGAATGAATGAATGAAATCTATTCATAAGATTGGTAATCAGTAACAAGTGCATGCATGTACATCAACATCGAATAAGAGATGTTGTAAACCTTTATCTAAGTTATGAATATATTTTTGTTATTTAGAAACTAGCGATAGGACAATTTGGACAATATACAAAAGAAGAGAAGTGAAACATCTCAGTCTCACCTACCACAAATTATTACGAGTATCATCATTGGTACACCTTTTCTTTCTTTCATTATTTTCCATCTTTAATTATCCCCCTCGATGTTTTCTAGAAGCATTTCACCAACTTATAGTACTGTAGTTGCTCGTGTTTATTGCACCCATTTCTTTTATATTTTCTGTCTTTTAATTAGTCTTATTAAACACCATATACATTCAAACATCTAGCTGTTTTATGCTTTGGAATTTTTATTTTATTTTATGTGGCTTTAGTTTATTTGTTAGGTTAAATGTTGCTTTTGGAATCTTTGTTAATGCCTTATCCTACCATTTTAGTATTCTAACTTGTAAAAATAATAGCCTAAAAGTCAAACATATATCATGGAATATTAATATAGAATATTATGCTTTGAACGGGTTTTGATTCTATGTTTGACATAAAATCGATGTTATACCAACACAGTTGTACGTGCAAGAAGCTAAGATGATGATGCTTTCATTGCAAAATACATATACAAAGAGATCTACAAGATATACGTGAATAACTGAATATCAAAATTAGAATTAACTGGCGACAAGCTCAAATATTGACTCGATTCGACATTAGTATATCTTTCCCCTGCTTCAAAGAATGACTCTTTTATGGATTGAGAAAACCGTTCCCTAAATAAGAACTTCTCTTAGAAAGGATGGGTGTTGAATCATTGTAACATGATAGATTCATAATTTTATTCTTGGTGTCTCACGGTAACTTAATTATTATTATTATTTTAATTTTTTTTAAGATTGTATCTTGTAGCCGTTGTGTTTCTCGGTTTTTTCTCCCCTCTTGGCTCTAATCTTTTATTATTATTATTATATTATTATTATTATTATTATTATTATTATTATTATTATTATTATTATTATTTCTCTCGAGTGCAAGTTGTATGGCATCCACCACCAAGTGCTCTAATGGTGAAAGATTATGCCAAGGACCGCACCTTTTGAAGATAGACTAATTTAGGATTTGGACTCGAGAGAAATGTTCACTTTCAAGTTAAACAAGTGATATATGTAGTTCACGGTCGATGGGTAATCCGCACCTGGATTTGCTTAGCTTCCATGTCATTAACAAATATACAATACTCCACTATGCCTTTGTCCAGGATATGAAACTGAACTTTTTCAACGAGATTTCCCTTGTGGCGACTATGCAACCTGTAAAACATTCAAAAGTTTTAGATAAGAAAAAAAAATCCTCTTAGAATTGATTTTCTCATTCCCTTTTCAGTAACAGTGAAGTGCAAGTGATGTAGATAAATATTTGTATAGTAATTCTCAAAAGGGTTATGCCAGCACGTACGTAAGAACAACTTAAGTTATATTATCCATAAATATTTTTAATTTTACAATAATAAATCATAAAGTGAAGTAAGCAAACCACAAATTGGACTATTTCCATTTTTAACTAAGAATCATTCTTTCAGGTCTTATTAATTGGTCTTCGCCAATTAAGTTTTCAAACTAGAATTAGGATTTATATTATGACTAAGAATCAAAAGAGAAGAATTCTTAAAATAAGAAGGATGAGAAATAACAATAACTACACAATAGAGATGCATCAATTTGAATTAGATGCATCCCTAATCTTTTAGATGCATCATAATATATTTTCTAGCTAAAAATTAGATGCATATACATATATTAGATGTATTTCATCAAGTTAGACGAATCTTATGTATTTTTTGTCCTCTGCAAGTCAAATTTGTTGCTAGTACTACTATGCATCATTTTCACTTCAAAATCACTTTCGAAACTAATTGTGATGCATCTAAATGATTAGAGATGCATCTAATTCAAGTCGATGCATTTCAATATGTGATTATACTTTTTTCTTAAAGTAGGTATTGACAATTTCAAAGTATTGTTATGACTTTTTTTTTCCCCTTCTTGGCATAATAATAACACACATTATATCCTATCCTAATCTATAATACTACAAAATTAAGAATTTTTTGCTATACGTTGCTTTCATTAAGGTACATACATTCAACATATGCAACTCAAGTCAACAACTTAACAAAGACCAGATCATCGCTGCAAGGTTAAGAGATGATGTGTTTTTTCTTTTCCTTATAATTTAAATTTTAATATTGAAGGTTGTAAAACATAGATATTTATTTGCATCTGCTTCGTAAAGGAGAAAAAAGTGAAACAAAAGGTGAAAGGCGTTAAATCAAATACTATAATGGTTTAAATTGGGCCTTTGATTTCGGGGCCCAGCCCATCTGAAAGAAGTTACATACATGATTTTTTTCAAGTCTCTCACGTACGTACATGTTGTTTGATTAATCAAAAATTCAAAATCATCTTTTTTAAACCCCACTTTTTTCAATGTCACATTAAAAAGATTTTCCGCCAATACAAGATAAACAAAAAAGAGGTAAAGGGTGACCCATTTACCAAATGGATACCTAAAAACTCACCATTATCTTTTTGCTGATCTTTAGTAAATTGAATCACTCATGGCTGAGGCCTCTATAAACTTTCTTTTTAGCACTTGTTTATTTGTTATCCAGTTTTTAATCATTGCTTGCTTTATTATCATTCCATATCACTTTCTTAACATGGAGTACGTGTGTAAATTATCTAAATAATTAGTAGTAAGAATAATGCCACAACAACTATTTAACGTATTCTATTACTCATCAAGATAGTCGTCTATGTTTTGTTTTGTTTTGTTATATTTAGGTATAGGCTACGGTAACTTAAAATTGTGCTCTGTGTGTCGTGTAGTATGCATGCATAGCTCGCAAAATTAAGTTTCTTTTGCAAGTAGATATAGTCATTTCGCAATCCTGATATATATCTTTTTTAAATGAATGGAAGATCGATGCAGCAGCTGATCGATTGAAGATACTTCAGCCAAGCAAACCAGCCGAAGTGAGAAGTCCAACCGCAAATGCCACTGAATAAAAACGTACTCTCTCTATATTCATGTTAATAATTAATTGTTCTTCTAGGCAGGCACACTTGGGTTTATTAGACTGGGGTTGTCATGTTTTGATGATATTTTTCATCTCCAATACCGATGTCTTAAGTCCAAATTATGTCACCTATGTCATATGGAGAGGCAAAAATACAGGATCTTAATTAGTTCGTAGCTCCAGACTACTAAGTAAGCTGCTCAAAGATTAATTAGCTAGAATGCCTTACTCCTCTATCAATTATGACAAAACCATATATAACATCTCTTGAGGATGAGGTAGTAGACGAGAGTGGTGTTGATATTGAGCTGGTGATGACACAATGGATCGAGAGATAGCTAGTCCTTTTCTCTTTAATTTTTAATTTTTTTAAAAAAAGCACTTGCTCACTATATTTTTCTTTTTTGTAATGACATGGGGCACCTGACCCATTTTAGAGATCATATTACTTTTCAGCAATTTTTCAATGTAGTGAAGTTAATTTTACATGCACATAGGAATTACTTTTCAGCTTGTATTTGTTACTTCTAAATTCTCTTTTACTTTTGCTGTAAACAGCTATATGTTTCAAGTTTCAGTAACTTATAAGTAATGGTCGGTTTTCATATAAGGTGAAGTCAATCCATTGGAGCTATATATGTTTGCTGTGCATTATGCATGGATTAGTACTTTAGTAGAGCTAAAACTTGATTCGAAAAAAATTGCACTACATATATATAAAATGGAACTTTATGAATTGGGTTATCTTTTAGTTGTTGATGACACTGCAATTTGATCGAATCTCTCCTTGAGCTCCCGTGAGAACACCTATCTTGCCCATCTTCACCATTGCTGCTGCGAATTTAGTTTTCCAAAGCAATGGGTTGATTGCATAGCGAGTTACTTGGTTCGCTGTTGATGTGGTGCTGAGTAGAGTCTGGTCTGATGTGAACAAACCTCTGTTATTCAATATATCTACATAGTAACCAACGTCGGTGATGGTTGGGGACGCTGGGTTAATGGGGACCACGGAATCTGGTCCTCCCTTTGGACATTGTTGCATTAGTTGGCTTGCGTAAAAAGCATTTAAGGTTGGATCCTGGTTCACGGTGGTGTTATAGCTGTACAGTCTGCTTGAAAAGGAAGTACAGTGAGATCGCCCAATGGTATGTGCCCCTGAAATGTTTAGAATTCATTTGTTTGATCTCATTTTTCTTGTAATCAAGATTGACTAGTTAAAATCAAACATGATTCATTTAAAAGTGTACCAGAAAGAGTAACCATATCTTCCTGTGTCAAGCCATGGGTCGAAAACATCTGAGTGAGTTGATTAAGGTTAGCTGTTGAGGGAGGTAGTGCCCTCGTCTCTGCTATTAGTGAAACTCTTCCATCTCTTCTCCCGGCTGGAACGTCGTATCCAAGCCCCCCGGTCTGCAAGTCACAGATTAGTATTAGATACTTTTGTATTACATACAACACGTGTTGAGCTGAGTTATGTGAAGGTTAGTTAGTTACTAGGATGATGCTGTCTCTAGCTGCAAATGCAATAATATCGGCACAAGAAACAACTCCAGGACATGCAGATTCAATTCGTGCTTTTGCATTATCAATGACATCAAATCCACGAAGGCTAGGATTATTAGCTGGAGAGTCTTTCTCTGCCGTGTTTGAAGGCGTTGAGTCTAGCACAACTGATGCATCACAACCCTGTAAATCAGGAAATAATGTTTAACTTGGAATCATATAGTAACTAGTACTAGAAGCTAATTAAATAGTAGGTGCGTAACTCACCCGTACGAAACAATCATGAAAATGAAGTCTGACAAGACCAGCGGCAAGTCCTCTGTCTCGGAAAAAGGCTTTGGTAACCTCGTCTTTTACAATGAACTCAGCCATGAAACATGAGCCTGAGTAGAACCCAACTTGGAGCTGCTGAGCTTGTAAGGGGGACATTAGCATTAGCACTAGCATTAGCTTTACAAAGAAAGTTGCATTTAGACTAGTCGTCGACATCATTGCTGAATGAGTTAATTTGACGTGTGCATGGAACGATAAGTCATATTTATAATGCTTGTGCATGGATTGCTATATGAAGGACATGTGAGGGACAGAGCTTCTGAGTGTACGTTTTCGATTTGATTAATTAGTAAGCAATAGGATGATCTTATAATTATTAGACAAAGTTTTGTGGGGTTAGTGAGTTGAATTACGCGTTAAATTGTGAGCAATAGCATGATCTTGTCTGCTCCACAATCAAATAATTGATGACAAAAAATGAATTTAAATCGTTATCAAGACATGAGGATGATAGCATCCAGACAAGCAGTGTTGACTTAATGCCTTAAATCCAACAAAAGTTGTTCAAACCTATATTTCATATTTATGTACTACGCACTTTAACACACAATTTTCATTTTAGTTTGTCGGCGAAGATCGATGTCTTTTAATTTTGCCATGGCTTCAAAATCATCCCTACTGATCATTTCGTCTATAAAGGTGTTTATTATCGACTGCAATGTTTAATGTTTGTGTTCTAAAGCATATTCATAATAAGGTTCCACATTCATCAAGCAATGTCCCAAAATTAATACAGTACACTTTTTTAGTTGTTCCTAGTTAGTCTGGTTATACACAAATTTATTTATTTAATCAATAATTCTATTTCAATCTCTGAATGAAAGAACTATGTGAAGGTCTAATTTATTAAAAATCGACAGAATCTTGATAAATACATGCATTTTGAGATCCGGTCACTAGTGACCATAGATGTCATATTGTGTTATAAACATGTAGGGAGATAGAAATGAATGCACAATATGATGTTTATCTTCATATATGTCAAATACAATCATAATACATTTAACAGAAACACATAACAAACTGCAAGCGATATGTAGCCGTCTGTCATGAGTAGTGTCCTACTTTCGGAAGCTCATGAGTGACTGGATGATACTTCTTATACGTCACATATGGTAAAGGGGAGTGCTTGTGAACGATAGGATCAAAGACAATATCATGCTGCTATATTAAATTAACAAGTACGTGTGCAGGAACAAATCATGTAACGCCTCAGGTCAGGTTAATTATGTCAAGAATCAGAAAATAGGCTAACATTAGCTTTGCCTTATGTCCAGCTGATATGTGTAGTTTCCGATAATAAGTAAAATATGCTCCATAGTAGTGGAAAGTTATCACAGGTATAGATGTATAGCTTCTCTTCATGTCAATATTAGGCTTATAAGTTTATTGTGGATTAGGTATTGTTGCCGTTGGTTTATTCCCACTTACAAAATGTGTTTGGTGTCAATGTCACGCCAACTGGAGCAGGAAGCCTACACTACGTACGATATCGATCAGTTTAATTTCGTCTATAAACATCTTTCATAAATATTTATTAGTGTTCCTCAATTATTGCATTTGGATGGGGCCTAGCTAGTACAATTAAATTGGTTAATGTGACGTGTCAAAATATCATGTTATACACATTCACACACTGATCGATATCCATCTCTAACCAGATATGATATCCATAACAAATTACTCAAACTTTACTGACCCGAATTTAGATATCAGACTAAAGCTTACACTAAATATAAGTAGTAACATAACTTAAAAGGTGATATATTTTATGTAACCTTTGGAAATAATCATCATTTGATTAACTTAGGTGCCGACGTAACTAATTAAATTCATCCTTGAGTATGTGTTCCACTCCCTANATAACCTGCATGGGAATCACCAACTAGCAAGATACTTCTTATATGTCACATATGGTAAAGGGGGGTGCTTGCGAACGATAGGATCAAAGACAATATCATGCTGCTATAATTAAATTAACAAGTATGTGTGCAGGAACAAATCATGTAACACCTCAGGTCAGGTTAATTATGTCAAGAATCAGAAAATAGGCTAACATTAGCTTCACATAGTTAGCTTGGTTGCCTTATGTCCAGCTGATATGTGTAGTTTCCGATAATAAGTAAAATATGCTCCATAGTAGTGGAAAGTTATCACAGGTATAGATGTATAGCTTCTCTTCATGTCAATATTAGGCTTATAAGTTTATTGTGGATTAGGTATTGTTGCCGTTGGTTTATTCCCACTTACAAAATGTGTTTGGTGTCAATGTCACGCCAACTGGAGCAGGAAGCCTACACTACGTACGATATCGATCAGTTTAATTTCGTCTATAAACATCTTTCATAAATATTTATTAGTGTTCCTCAATTATTGCATTTGGATGGGGCCTAGCTAGTACAATTAAATATCATGTTATACACATTCACACACTGATCGATATCCATCTCTAACCAGATATGATATCCATAACAAATTACTCAAACTTTACTGACCCGAATTTAGATATCAGACTAAAGCTTACACTAAATATAAGTAGTAACATAACTTAAAAGGTGATATATTTTATGTAACCTTTGGAAATAATCATCATTTGATTAACTTAGGTGCCGACGTAACTAATTGATCCCCATTGCTTCCGCTGCAAACAAAACATACACACCCGTTAATGCTGTCCACACTCACATAACGAAAGAGATATTATAAAACTTGTATCCTTATCTGCATTAACATCATCCTGAAATAACCAAACTTCTTTGAGCTCTTCAATGTAGGTATGTTGTTTCAGAATGTTCAATCGCGCCATCACCCAAGGTTTCAGCATCATCAATTTTTGCATTAGAAGCATTGGTATTATCAGCCTTGGGAAGGACCTTTGGATCAGTAGGACCATCCTTTATGGTAATACCACTTGCAGATTCATCTGAATACAAGGCAGACACTGATAAGTACTTACCATGAAGCGCTCAAAGCAAGCTCCATAATTGAGGAACAAAGCTCTACTTCAGCTTCAAGCCATAGATTCTTATACAACAGATGCAAATTCTACCTCACTCTCTAAATTTTCATCAAAATAAGTTTCCTACTCCAAAGTAGAACTAACTAAAATAGAATTAAGCAAAGTGCCAAACAACATTCTTATCATCCCTCAAGGATGATTGCATTCACTTTTTCGGCAGCATCTCCGACCATACATCTCAGGTGATATAGCAGACATAGTTTCTTGTTTTCATCATCTGTTGTTCCTAACCGGAAGCTCGGCTGGTTTGGTGCTAAGAAACTCCCACTGGACTCCAAAACTTCAACGGAAAGTGTGTGGGATACCACCATGTATATAATAGCACATTTTAAGAAACTAATTAATGACCCATAGCCTTTTTCATTTATCTTATGTTTGATTGATCCATGATATATTTTATTCATTTTTGACACAAGAATTTCTCAATCACATTTTTGCAAGCAATCATATTCAACTTTTGTAGGAAAAAATAAAGAAAAGAAAATGGCAGCATATAGTAGCAATAAACTTTTGTTTATATATTGCTCATTATATTTTTCACGATCCATTTCAGATATCCTGATTATTTTGACTGGTCCCTGGTAATACCAGTTATAAAACTGACCGGAAGTATGAAACGGCTCATTTTGGTGACTAAGAGTGCAGGACTAGGTATTGACAGAAAGCTGTCTGTGGCTATTATCTCAAACACATGACTTGTCCCCAACAACCTCAACCCGCGTACTAATTGTCATACATTTATATCCTGAAGGTTAGCCAACCAACTCCATTTATAGGTCTTTTATGCAAGGCCCGAATTTATATCTTGAAAACCAATTTTACTACTAATTACATTACCCGAAATAGGTTTGAAATTAAACGATAATACATTGCTTAGAAAAAACGATACATAAGAACCAAACATGACAGAAAATGAAGGTCCTTTGACAACCAAACAAGCTATTTAGAGTAAAAACAGCTTCAAATTGTCTGTAATATCATTCGCTCATAGTGTAAAACTAATGAAAGTGACTCCATGCATATCTGATTGTATGTTAAGCAAAAGGATGGATGACATGACACATAAATTAAAATGAATTGGATCTGTTAAAGACCTTCTTCCATGCGGCTTTCCAGTTTAGGGACAAAGATCTATGTCCTTTAATGATACTAAGAGACGATCGACAAAAAGAGGGTGATGGCGGTGCTGTGCGTGATTGGATGTCATTATTACTTATGTCTTCTTCCACGTTCCAGAGCCGAGCTCCTTTTCTCTTGGCTCTAATGGTAGACAATACCTCCTTCTTGTTGCAAATTCCCCACACCGTCACCTTTTGTTGTTTATAATCCACATTTACCGAGTAAATACCTAATCAAGACTCATTATATACAGATAACAATATGCTTTAGAACATAAATACATGAGCTATCAAGTCTAGTAATTGGTTATTACGTTTGATAAAAATGTACCTTTGAAATGCGCCAAAGCTTTCTTGATTTTGTTGGCACAACCGTAAGAATAAAGAGGAACCATGATCTCCACAAACTGTGCCTGCACATCCTCATTAACCATCACCGGGACTATTTGATTTTGAACCTCCTCTGCTGCCATATCTGTGATCCACCCCGGCACTTAGCTGCTCGTCTTTGGCTTTGAATTGGCCCATGCATTTCTATTTATAACATGCATGCATGATGCATGAGTAAGGTAGACATTGATGAGTTAATTCCTTAAGATTAAAGATGCAGATCCAACATTTCTTTTAGAATAAATAATAGAAGGGAATAATCTTTTTTACATGACATGCCCCTTTTCAGTGTTGTGTGAGTGGGATGAGTGCGTAAACATGTCATCTGCTAAAACATACATATGATCCATGCATCTTGATACCTCCTTTTCCTTACTTTTGATGTGTAAATCTATCAATTGTATTGGATAAAGGGCTATTTAATTGCCCCCCATGTGATCTTCACCCAAAGTCCAAAAGCTAGCTGATTCATTCTTTGTCCATATCTAGCTTTTTTATCTTAATATGATCTAACGATATGATCGTTGTGTACCATGTATAGTTAAAACACGAGATCAAACACCATAACGACTCATTAGGTAAGACAGTTATATATATTGTCACATGCTTATCCGGATATACACATCGTTAGGCACTCAGTAAACATGTAATAAATCTTTTTTGAAGTTGTTAATACAAGTATTTCATTAAGCAATAATACAAAGAATGAGGGTCCAAAATTTCACTCAACATAAGCTATATTTTATGTATATATTTCTCTTCCTATCAAGCATATGATCACAATTAGAAAGGTTGGGCCGGTCTGGGCATCCTCCTATAGCAGTGACGAAAATCTATCACCAGCTCCTACCATGTTTCTACTGAGACTTATCAAAGATGTCGGCAAATTTAGGTCAAACGTGGCAGTGACACCTGAGGCAAGTTGCCAATTTTACTTCCAACGGTCACTTAACCATACATGCTTCCTTTATGTTTCGAAGAAACCAATCAAGGTAGACGAGAGCATGGCATTCTAACGGCTGAAAAGGAAACAGTGAGGCGGGCATGATCAGAGAGTGAGTAATCATCTGGCCACATTCCTTTTTCTGCTTCACTTGGGTACAGTACTGCATTCTTCACACTGTACCCTATTGTTAGGCGTGTGCCGTTCACAATGTCTTCATCTGGTTGTTCACACCTTGAAGGATTCCATATTCTTTGCTGCGTTGTCCAAGGCCAATACAAATTTGATTAACACCATAATGCAATACATACATATATGCCACTTTTGCCCCTTTATAAACAAAGGTATTTAATCCCTTTCATACATGCTTACAAAATAATAAGTTTACTGGGAGCAAATTTAGTACCTGGAATTCTTTATAATCAATAACATTATTCCCATCAATATCTGCTTGAACCCAAAGGTCTTTTGTCTCCTCCTTACTCAAACCATTTGGATGACCAGTAAAATTAAGCTGCATGAAAGCGATAACATTCACATTTCTGATGTATAACATTTAGTTTGTATAAATATGTACAATAATGTAATTACCTGGCGTAAGGCTTCACAAAAACCGGTGTAAGTAATATAATCACCGTCATTTTCAGCCTTGAGAATTACAAAAGCATCTTTTTCAGTGAGTGAGGCCCGGCGTAGATGATACTAAAATTAAAAAGTTCTGGTTACAAATGTGTATTGATATAATCATATTCATAATATATTTAAAAAGTGAAAAGAAGAGAAGGAAAAGTTATCTTCTAAGCATTAAGAAGATTAGAGATAACTCACTGAGTCACTGCTAACTGATACTAAAACTGATAGCCAGCATCGCGAAGCAGTGAGGCATACGGATTCCCTACATGTCTAAGGGTTACTGACTTCCTTTTTTCCAAAGCCATATATAGGTCAAAGATACAACTAATCACCAATAACAAAAGAAAGGCGCGGAAGCAACTTAAACAAAAAGTTGTGTACCTTAAATAGTCCAAAGACTGCATCACTCCAACTTGTTTTAAGTACTTTCCTATACTTGTTTGGATTTAGAAGCCATATGAAATCTACACCACATATGTTTCCTCGATGGTTTCTGTGGCTAACCCACTGCATACAGAAGAAAAACATGGATGATGCAATGCAATGGGGGTTGTGTGAATTTGCAGATAAAGGATTGAAACTGACCTTATGTGCATCAGCATCAGTGTAGTGATGAGCAGTATCATATGATGATACAAATCCCTGTGACCTAAGGAACTTGTAAACATGACCTCGCTTGCTCCCATTCCAGTCACTTGCAACAAAGAAATATATGAAGATTAATTACTTTATTTATATGCGGCGAAATACGTGGGTCATGTAATGGTTCAAACGGGTCATTTTGAAAAGAAAAAAAGTTGAACGGGTCTATTTTCTCTGATTTAATAAACAGACACATACACTTGTGGCCACAAAGTAATCTGTCTATATTATTGATTCAAGTACCCTTCTATATCAAATGTTTCCATTTATTCAAACTAAATCAAATGTGGTTCAAGTACTAGAGAGATGGACATATAAGTAATGTGAAATGTATCTAGACTCGAAAATTGATCAAACATTCAATGTGCAAGTCCGGATGTATAGGTCACGTCTAACCTCATAAAGCTATGCAAGTTATGTAAAGATGTTGTTTATGTTAAATTTTGGTAAAATGAAAAACAACTGTGTAGGAAACAAACCATCATAATCTATATATGGCAATCGGCGTGAAGTAAAAGCAGAATATTTACCCACAGAGAATGATGGGCAGAGGAGTAAGATTGTTTTCTTTCTGATAAGCTTCAACCGACTGCAGGATCTTGTAGACCTGTGAAATAGAAGGATATTGATACGATATGATAAAGTAAAACAAGATGATAACAAGTATGTAGAGGATTAATGTGTGATAATAACCTGGCGCAATCTCTCCAAACACATGCTTGAATCGTGTGGGAACAACAAGTGGGTGTTAACTATAAGAATTTGTTGAGAAAGGTTGTTATTGTTAGTGAAGGGTGGGATTAGTTGAACATGTAAAAGCTGAGCAACACGGTCTCCAAAATCATTGAAGAGAAAGTCGCGGTGGTCTATGACCTGAAAATAGTCTTTATGTACTGCTGTCAACAAACCTGTTAATGTTGATTAAAACAAAAGAGGAAGAAAAGTCATGAGTTTGTATTACAGCAGCATTGGATAACATCGTCTAGCTAGCTTGAAACATTAAGGAAAATTTGTTACGGGTAGACAGAGATTGGAAACATAAGGAAATACTGAACTAGTGGAGGATATTGGAATATATGTTGAAAATAAACAATGAATAATGAGGTATCAGAAGAAGAAGAAGAAAAGTAGGTACGTACCATCGCCACGGTTGTTGGTACGAGCAAGGTTGAAAATGATGTAGCCAGCAGCAGCAAGACGTGTGTGATACAAGTTAACAAGTTCTTCATTGCCAACCCAAAACTCCTATAAAAATATATTAATTTAAAGTCAATAATAATACAAACTAACAGCATATATAATGAATGAATGAATGAATGAATATATAGCTAGATAACCTGAAGACAGATGATGGAAGAATTATTATTATTATTATTATTGTGAGAGGATGAAGAAGAGGAGGAGGAGGAGGAGGGTGATAAGAGGAGATCCAAAATGCGTTGATTCCTAGCCAACCAGAAAGCTTTAATCTCACTTTCTCTGCAGGCATGATCCTCGTGTATAAGACGTTTATAAATAGGAGCAAGTATGTTGAAGGTTGTACATGTAAAACTCGACACCCTTCTCTTAGCCATATACGTATGATCTTCTTCTGAATATTATTATTATTAATTCAAAATGGAATGAAATGAATGAATGAATGGTAAATATCAAAAGGAAGGCTATGAGGAGGAAGACAATGCAATGAAACAATGGGCTGTCATGTCTTGTGTTTTTATCATTAATAAACCAAAATGCGTGTGGGGGCAGCAAACCCCCCATCTCTTTTTTTAATCCTTTTTACAATCATCAGTAACATATTTTTTTGTCTTTTTGAAAATATATAAAATAAACATTCATACATACATACAGAATAATATAACAGAAATGACGGAAGGGATGTCTTATGGGACTAGTATAAGGACAATATACATACTTCATTTCCCTTTATTAATTAATATATATTTTGTTGCCCTTTTATTTCTTTACTGTTTTTCTATTTTATGTAATGTCACTTCTAAGTAAAGTCAAACGCTTTCGGCCCTCTTTGCTCCCCCCCGTCGACATCACTTTCTTTCTTCTTTAATGCTTCTTTTTTACCTTTTCTTAACCACCTTTTAAGCTAATGCTAATGCTAATGCTAATGGTAAGGTTGCCCCTCCAACTAACCGAGTAGATGATCGAGTTCTCCTCATTAGCTTAACATAATTGGTGACCCATCATCCTAACTTTTTCAAAGTTATGGTTGGCATGACAGCCGAAAGTTTCATTCTCTTTTGTGTGTGTATCTTCTTTTATTAGTTTTTGTGAGATATGTTTTTGGTTGTAGTTGTGGTCGCCTTATTAGCAAAATGTTGTGATGTGGCAAAGTAGGGTGAGGATCCTCTCCCATTACTTGACTCAAGTTGGGCATTTGTGAGCTATTGAATTTGATTCAATGGCTCAAATAAAAAAAAACTTCTTTTGATTTGAGCCATTGGATCAAATCCAATGGCTCACACTTCCCCATCTTGAGACAATCTCCATCCAGCAAAGTATGACCAAAATATTTATTGTTGTTCTGTCCTTGTTTTCACTTTAAAAACAAATTTACGTCTATTGTTTTTTGTTACATGACACCTTTTAAACATTTTTATTGCTTAATTTGTAGTAATTTCACATATGTGCATTGGGAGTGAAAAAATTATCCGGTTGCGTGGCAAGGGCAATTTGGTCGGGGTGATAAAAAATACCTAACATTGATGCTTGAAGCTGTTGCTTCGTATGATTTATGGATCTGGCATTCATTTTTCGGGATGGCGGGGGCGAATAACGATCTTAATGTTTTAGATAACTCTCCGTTATTCGACGATATTCTTGTTGACGAATCCCCTAGAGCACCTTATATGGTAAATGGTCGAAGGTATGAAAAGAGATATTACTTAGCTGACGGAATTTACCCACAATGGGCATCTTTTGTCAAATCCTACACGACAACAACTGACGAAAAACNTAAACATTTTTATTGCTTAATTTGTAGTAATTTCACATATGTGCATTGGGAGTGAAAAAATTATCCGGTTGCGTGGCAAGGGCAATTTGGTCGGGGTGATAAAAAATACCTAACATTGATGCTTGAAGCTGTTGCTTCGTATGATTTATGGATCTGGCATTCATTTTTCGGGATGGCGGGGGCGAATAACGATCTTAATGTTTTAGATAACTCTCCGTTATTCGACGATATTCTTGTTGACGAATCCCCTAGAGCACCTTATATGGTAAATGGTCGAAGGTATGAAAAGAGATATTACTTAGCTGACGGAATTTACCCACAATGGGCATCTTTTGTCAAATCCTACACGACAACAACTGACGAAAAACATGGTTACTTTAAAAGGAAGCAAGAAAGTGCACGAAAGGATGTCGAACGTGCTTTTGGTGTGCTTCAAGGACGTTGGGGTATTCTACAACAACCGGCACGTTAAATAGAAATTGTCATGATACAACGAATCATGTATACTTGCATTATTTTGCATAACATGATTTTAAAAGATCAAAAGTTTGCACTACGTAACTATGGAGAAATGTGGGTTGATCCATCACCACGTTTTAGACGAGACAGGTGGGTCGACAGATGTAACACCCAACGTCGCATTAATAAAGAATTACGCGACCGAGGTATGCATACTCAACTCCAACAAGACCTTATGGACCATGTTTGGCAAAAACGTCTTCAACGTCAACAAGAACAAGAAGAAGAAGAATATTCCGAAGACGATGAATAAGTTTCTTATGTTTCGTATGTTTTTTATTCATTATGTAGTAGCTTGGTTTGTTTTATTATTATTATTATTATTATTATTATTATTATTATTATTATTATTATTATTATTATTATTATTATTATTATTATTATTTTTAAATTCGTATTTTTTTTTTCTTTTTTTATTTTGTTGTAATTTTTTTTAATTATGTTTTAAGAATTAATATTATGTTTTTTAATAAATGTAGTATTTGTTTTAGTTTAGGGTTTGAATTTGAAAATATTTAAATAAAAGTTGAGTTAAGGTGAGTTAAAGGTAAGGGTGTTTTTTTGTGAGTTAAGGTGAAAATGTTAAAGCTGATGTGGCGTTGAGTTATTGAATAACTCTGGCTAACACACCTTATGCTCTAAAAGATTTAGAATGGTGATATGTGTTACATATAGAGAATGAAAGAAAAAAATTGATGAAAGTACAAACTTGATAGGAAAAATGAACTTTAATTTGATTAGGATTTATTATCTATCTTATAAGTAGCCAACAACTAACAACTAACATCTAACAACTAACCCGCCGTTAAGTAGAAGAAGGAAAAAAAAAAAAAAAAAAAACTATCTTATAAATAAATTGTAAAATTCCAATGTGATTTTATCTGCAAAACATCCAAGTTAGAAAACAATTGGCATAAAAAACATCATCATGAAGCCAATAGCCAAACAAAATCTATCCCATAAATAGATTATCTATACTACATATAATACATGAAGCGCTCTCTCTCCAAAAATTTTAGATTTACAAGAAATAATGCATGGTTTACAACACTTTAATGCACCTAATTTTCAGAATTACAACAAAGTAAGCATATTGTACAACAAAAACAAGCATAGTGTCATTTTAAGACCACAATTCTATCAAACAACATTAATGCTATTAAATGGTAGTCATTAAAACACCCCCTATAAAAAAAATACAAATTATCAAGCATTGTTTACAACTATCTACAGCACAAAGATAACTAAAAAAGTAATATCCAACACATATAATTAATACACTATTTAATTTACCATCTCACTAAAATACACAACCATTTTATCGCAATGTACAATCAAATTAAGCTTCTAAAGTATTAACCTTCCAAAACATAAGTCTAAAATCCAGTAGTCAAAATGAAAAATAAAATAAAATAAAATAAAATAAAATAGTGAAACGGGATTTATACTAAATGATTCAACAGAAAAAATCTCTACAACTAAAGTCAACAATAATCTTACAAATCCAAAATCCATAATAGACAATCAACATCCTACGTACTGTCCACATGCACCCTTAAGCCATGAAATGAAAATAAAGAAAGAACCACAGTCAACACAACACAATAACTACTCTTTATCAAACAACTGAGACTTGGAAATTACAAAGAAAGAACAATCTCAGTCTTCTCTTTAATACTCATAAATTTGTTTGTTAAAACAAGAGTATAAGAGTAAACCATCATAGATCTTGAAAATAATAAGAGGACAACAAACAAACAACCTACCCAAGACCTCTTTAATGAGATCTTGACGAACATAGTGTGCTTCGGTTACAGTTGAAATAAAGAAGGTTTATGCTGCGTTTGTGATAAGGAGATGGAAAAAATGTTATTATGATGCTGCGTTTTTGATATGTAGAAAGATGAGCTATTTAGGTGTGTGACTGCCATAGAGATATAAGGGTGGATTTATTTGATGTGTTGTGTTTGTTTGTTAAGGAGTTATAAGGTTGAAAAAATTGAATATGCGTATTACTTTGGAGGAGATATTTGGTGACTGCAAGTTTTTTTTAGATGGAGAGAAGGTTGGATGAGACCTTGAATGTGGGTTGGATGGGACCTTGAATGTGCGATGTGTGTTTAGGTTTCCATAATGAAGAACTTATATTCTAAAGGGTGTAGGTTTGTTGTGGATTTGGGTTGAACATTAGATAATAATTATGGGCTTGCTGGATTTTTTAAAGTTGGGTTGCGAATTTTTAGTTAATATGGGTTAAATCTAAAAATTTTGTTAAATTAATTGTGAGGTTGGGCTTATCTAACTATCTTCACAATATTATCGTGTATCGTTTTTATATTTTTAAAAGTATCGCATGTGCACCCTACAATTATAATCTCGCTATTTGTAAAATTATTGTCACAAAACGCATATAGCTAGAAAACGTTGCTGGCCAAAATTTTAATTTCAAGGTATCCGCCGCCGCATCGCGCGGGTACCCTGCTAGTTTATGCTAAAACGTCAACAAAGATTCATCGACAAACCACGTTATCATAGTTTAGTTTTTAATTTATTTCTCAAAAGTAAGGTGAAATGAAATAATTATGCCCGTAGGTATAAGGATCATTTGTTACTTTCAGAAAACGTTATACCAATTTTATTGATGTTGTAAGCATGATTAAGATAAACTAATTGGAGGAATAACTTTTCATTTCGTATCAAATTGTTATAATGCTACTACGTGACATATTATGATTGTGTTATATTATTTTTGAAATTGGTGGTGGGTGGGTGATTGTTGGAGATGAAGATATATAAAAAAAAGAAGATAAAGTTAAAACAAATTAAAAATGAAGTGTTAATAAGATAAAATAGTCAATGTGGGGTGATTTAACGAGTGTTAGTGAGAACCGTTAGAGGAAAGGATTAACCGGAGTTAGGGCGAAACAAACACATTTTATACGGTTAAAGGAGTAAATGGTAGGGTGAACGCAAACTCTAAGGGCGGCGTAATTTACTCTAATGTTGTAAAAAAGGTAAAAAAAAAATAAAAAAAATAATTAGTTATATATATATATATAAAGATAAATGGTAGTAAATGAGAGTGATGAGTGTCGTGGTGAGAAAGATAAATAATTAGTTAAAAAAAAAAATAAAAATAAATAAATAATACAGTAATTTTGGGGGGTTTAATAATTATCCCTTTGCTAAAAAAAAGAAAAAGAAAAAGAAAAAAAGAAATTCTTGGAGAGCAAGACAGTATAGTGTGTTGGGGGTTTATAATAAATAAATTAGGGTTTCTCTCCATCATCTTCAATTGTATTGTAGTCATTCGGAAGAAAGAAAAGATGAATCGTGTATTGAGATCTCAAGGGGCGATGAACGCAGTGAGGCTTCTTGTTCATAATAACAACAAAAACACTGCATTGAAAGCTCTTTCATCTTCATCTTCTTCCATCCTCAACAACAACAACCCTCAACCTCTTTTCAATTCTTCGTCCGTCCGACATTTTCGTACCTCTCGTGATCCATTCAACAACAGGTATTATTAATTAATTAATTATTTTTTTTTAAATTTATTATTATTAAAAATAATTATGGTGAATAATAATTTAAAAAAAAAAAAATGTATAGCTTTGTTACCCCTGCTCCACCTATGAATTGGGGGTTGCGCATAGTACCAGAGCGCAAGGCTTTTGTGATCGAAAGGTTTGGGAGATACTCAAAGACATTGGACCCGGGCCTTCATTTGCTCATCCCCTTTGTCGATAAGATTGCCTATGTTCATTCCTTGAAAGAAGAAGCCTTTTTCGTTCCCGACCAGACCGCCATTACCAAAGACAACGTCTCCATCTCCATTGACGGCGTCCTCTATGTTAAAGTATATTTCTTTATATATATATTTTTTTTTATCCATTGGGGGTAAAATTACTCACCCTCTCTTTCCTTTCAGATTATTGACCCTAAGCTCGCCTCTTACGGTGTCGAGAATCCTCTCTACGCTGTCATTCAACTCGCTCAGACCACTATGCGTAGCGAGCTTGGCAAAATCACTCTTGATAAAACCTTTGAAGAAAGAGACACTCTCAACGACAAGATTGTCGTAAGTACCCTTACTTACTTACTTTTCATTTTCACTTACAATATCATAATGCTGTTTTATGTCACCTTGCTTGCTCATGCATTCTTTTGTTACTTCTCTAGATAATGCTTTTATATTAATCGGTTACTTGGTCTACCTAAGATATACTCTACAACATAGAGTAAATCACATACTAAATCTAGACCTGCTGTTGATGAAAACTTTATTTTAACTCTGCGAATTGTGAAACTTCTCACACTACTGTCTCTCTTAATGTGCTATATGTTGTTCATTTACTAATTGTATCGCATTACATACTTTAAAGTCCAACACCATACATGCTTACTTTACCAACATAGTATAACAAAGAGGTATGCTCCTCTGAAAATAAGTATGAAAAGCACAAAGATATAGGAGCCTAGTACAGTTCATCGCTGAAATTGACCAACTTTTTGGATCTATCAAGGCTATAACTATTAATTTTCTTTTATTCTATTCTAAAACATTGTGAATTAGCACATGTATGTTTTCTTTACTGTGGTGCATTGTGTTTTTTTTTCATCACTTTGTTCCATTTCTTCTTTTTTTTAGTATGATAACAAAGAGTTAAGAGTTTGGATACTAATGTGCACCGAATTAATGGTTCTATAACGTGTTTTTATGCAGATTGCAATCAATGAGGCTGCAAAAGATTGGGGACTGACATGCCTTCGTTATGAAATCAGTAACCTACATTATTTCATTCACTTAGTCTAATTCGATACTATAGAGTAAAATATTTCTTGTAGATGCTTTACGTTTCCCATAATAATTACGTACCATCTCTTCTTTGTATAGGGGATATAAATCCTCCTGCGGCTGTTAAAGTGGCTATGGAGATGCAGGCGGAGGCAGAGCGTAAGAAGAGAGCCTCGATTCTGGATTCAGAAGGTANTTTTATCCATTGGGGGTAAAATTACTCTTTCCTTTCAGATTATTGACCCTAAGCTCGCCTCTTACGGTGTCGAGAATCCTCTCTACGCTGTCATTCAACTCGCTCAGACCACTATGCGTAGCGAGCTTGGCAAAATCACTCTTGATAAAACCTTTGAAGAAAGAGACACTCTCAACGACAAGATTGTCGTAAGTACCCTTACTTACTTACTTATCATTTTCACTTACAATATCCTAATGCTGTTTTATGTCACCTTGCTTGCTCATGCATTATTATCATTCTTTTGTTACTTCTCTAGATAAACTTTAGGGTCCATGCTTTTATATTAATCCGTTACTTGGTCTACCTAAGATATACTGTACAACATAGAGTAAATCACATACTAAATCTAGACCTACTGTTGATGAAAACTTTATTTTAACTCTGCGAATTGTGAAACTTTAAAGTCCAACACCATACATGCTTACTTTACCAACATAGTATAACAAAGAGGTATGCTCCTCTGAAAATAAGTATGAAAAGCACAAAGCATTGTGTGAATTGTGATTAAAAGATATAGGAGCCTAGTACAGTTCATCGCTGAAATTGACCAACTTTTTGGATCTATCAAGGCTATAACTATTCATTTTCTTTTATTCTATTCTAAGACATTGTGAATTAGCACATGTATGTTTTCTTTACTGTGGTGCATTGTGTTTTTTTTTATCACTTTGTTCCATTTCTTCTTTTTTTAGTATGATAACAAAGAGTTAAGAGTTTGGATACTAATGTGCACCGAATTAATGGTTCTATAACGTGTTTTTATGCAGATTGCAATCAATGAGGCTGCAAAAGATTGGGGACTGACATGCCTTCGTTATGAAATCAGTAACCTACATTATTTCATTCACTTAGTCTAATTCGATACTATAGAGTAAAATATTTCTTGTAGATGCTTTACGTTTCCCATAATAATTACGTACCATCTCTTCTTTGTATAGGGGATATAAATCCTCCTGCGGCTGTTAAAGTGGCTATGGAGATGCAGGCGGAGGCAGAGCGTAAGAAGAGAGCCTCGATTCTGGATTCAGAAGGTAAGAATAAAACCCATCTAAGGAAGGTCATCATCATAATTAATCTATTGTCTTGTCATTTCTCGAGGTTCACGTCATACCATATATAATTTATCATCTGTAAGGCCATTGGGACATATTGGAGTGTGTAATCAATATTGGAAATCTTAGGAGCCATCATTTTACCGAAATAATCTATATAGTTTTGCATTGCTTGTTAGTATTACACAGAGGCTAATGATTAAATTCTCAATCCATTTCAATGGGTAACAAAATTGTAATCAATAGTTTGTCATTTGCATACGATGTACATATGGATATATATACATATATGATTAAAGTAGTTTTCTTTTACTTACAATTATTATTATTTTTTTCAGCCGAGAGACAAGCACAGATTAATGTTGCTGAAGGAAAAAAGACCTCGGTGATGTTGGAAGCCCAGGGTAAGTTGGGATATAAACTAACAATCTTAAATTTAGATAGATACGGTCAGCCTCATGTCAGTTGTATGCCATACAACCTTTAAATGTAAGACCATATGTGTCGAGCCTTGGGGCTTCAAGGCTTTGCTGGGTTTGTTGGATCATATGCTTAATATATAGTTATAAACTACAACAGGCTTTGCCGGATATATGATCATCTTTGTTATATGGGAGCTCCTTCTCACCTGGTTGATGCCATAAGATTACTGAAATGTAGAAACGCAGAGACTATGCACTTTTGTTTTTCTAGTATTCTTGGATATCCAAACTATTTTAACCTTGTTGTATGTACTATTTCAGCACAAGCAGAGGCTATTTTGGTTAAAGCTCAAGCAACAAACAAAGGACTTGCGCTGGTCTCTCAATCCATAAAAGAAAATGGAGGAGCGGAGGTAAGCTTCCATGGTCTTTAATTTGTATATCATGTATGTATCTGATCTTTCATGTATATATAGACCTTTGGTTACACTTCACCTTTGAAGCTGTATAAATGGTTCATTCTTGTAATCCATTAAATCTGGCACCCTGGCCCAACTAGTAGAAATTGGGTACTAGTGTGGCTTCCAAAACTTATCGAGTAGTGGGTTCACTTGGGCTTACAACCAAATCCGTTTCTCTCTGCAAATCAAGCTATCTGCTATTTCAGTATCTTGTGTCATCTGACAATGCCCTGTTCTTTTTTAGCCCACAAATGATTCTTGCACTTGTAATTCTTTTTAGCATTGGTATAATATCTGGAATTCACGATCCATATGCTTAAGGGTCATATTAGTTTTCGCTTGATTAAGCACCAATCCCACACTTAAGTTTTTGCTTGTTAAATCTCACATCTGGAATTTGTAATTCATCTATTGTAAAAACCAATCTATGTTGCACATACTTTGTATTGAATCTGAAAGGTGATTGGGTTTGCAGGCAGCAAGCTTGCAAGTTGCAGAAAGATACATTGATGCCTTTGGAAAGTTGGCAAAGGAGGTGAGTAGTCATAAGCTCTCCTGCTTCTGATAATTAAACTTGCATTAACTATACTCATTGCTTACGACCTTTATTTGGTCCATGTTTGCAGGGTACTACATTGTTGCTCCCTGCTAATGCTTCAAACCCTGCCAGCATGGTGGCTCAGGCTCTCAGCATATTTAAAAGCTTAAACGGTCAGGATACTGCAAAAACCCTCCTATCCAAGTCAACAACAGATTCCAAAAGTGACTCACATGAGAACCACTCGGTGAATTCTAGTCTAGGAGCACCAGTGTTTTCACTTCAAGACAAAAGGAAGAATTGAAGATGATGATTCATTGATGTAGTCATTCACTTACTGAGAATTGTTTCCGCTGTACTGCACGGCTTTGATCAGATTACTTGGTTTTTATTGGTTAAATTATGCCCAATGCTGTTTTTTGCATATAGTTACACCCTTTTGTTTTAGGTAAACACCACTTTTGAGAACGGTATTATAATTTCTTTGGGTCTGAGACGGGTATTGGATGCAAGACAATAATTAAACAAGTTGAAAAAAAGCCAACCTTGTTAAATCTTGAAAGGTTTTGATGTCGTTGTTCATCATGATATGAAACCAAGTTTGTTTCTTATTGAATCCGGAATGTTTTACTATTGTAATTGTAACTGGAATGACATAGTGGTTGGGGGATACCGGCAGCGTTAATAAAGGGAACATGAAGCCCGACTTAACGTTGATGCCTAACATGACAGGCTAATGAGGATGAATCCCCTTTAATATATTTAGCATGTATGCAGATTCCTAGTCACATAAAAGGGGGCTGAGGTGAAAGATGCATTTGGTTTTTATGTTGATGATCAAACCTTGTCTGTCACAGCAGGAGACATAGCCGTAACTGTGCTTTACGTGTTTTGTTGTGGTTCAGTGTCTAATTCTTTCACATCCACATATAGATATGCTATTTAGTGACAAAATGCAAGACTGAAATGAATGAATGAATGAATGTATATGAAAAAAAAAAAAAAAAAAAAAAAAAAAAAAAAAAAAAAACAATCGTCAAGCCTTTTAACAACAATTTACAATTGTAATAACGAATAATAAAGCCTATGAGACCGAATATGAGAATGGGAGAGAGGTTCAGAGGAGGCCGAATAAGACTAAGAAACCGAGGAGAAAAAGCCAAAGAATGTGAACCAAGAGAAGCGCCTGACCTGATATGGTTGGGACAGTCCCATATTCACAAAATCCAATGTTGGCGACACGTGTACCTGCACATTTGGCCTCTGCACATCCGCACCAATATGTTACATTATTGACACCGCATACAGGAGTTGTCCTGAAGCACTTAACGGGACATGGAATTAATGAGGATTCGGACGGGGGGCACACATTAGATGACGATGATGGTAGCCGCAAGAAATTTGGATTGGATCGGACACAGGTGGTGCTCATGATGATGATGATGATCATCATCATCATAGATGATGGTCTCATCAACATGGTGATGGAGGAAAAGAGCTAAATGTTGGTGATATCATCGGTTACGCGCTTTTTTGTATTTTTGAATTTTCATTCTCAATATTCTTTCATTATTTCTTGTTGGCCAAACTGACATTTTTTTGGAGAAAATTCATTCACCAAAATTTATGGCTAATTGTCCCCTTCTAGCCTTTTGTTTTGATGAAATGAAATAATTTATATTTCAGTTATACAGAAAAAGAAAAACTAATGATGAATAGGACGCGTTTTAAGAAAGTACTTTGTGAAAAGTTATTATTCAAATTCAAGTATATTTCGACACCTTGCTTAGTTGTGTATCGTTTTTATATTTTTCCTATTAAATGACTGAACTTTTCACTTTTTATTACTGTTATGATGAATAGGGTGCGTTTGGTTTGTCTATGGATTTCGAATAGGATTAGGATTTAGGATCATTATGAAAGAAAAAGAGCGGAGAGAAACTGAAAATATTTAATAGATATCTTTTGGAGAAATTGAAATTACTTGACTATCTCAAACTCTTGTACCATTAATACATAATAAAGATAACATTCCAACATCATCAGTTTATAGTCTTGAAAACAGTAACCATGTCTAGCTAAAACATGATTATTAAGTGCTAGTGATCAATTAACCTCAACACTGTTGGGAATGTGGTGAAGCAATAACACCTCCAAAACTTTGCTTTCAACTGAATCACAATCAAACCAATCATCTTGCTCCCTCAAATTGCGGAAAGGGATAAAATGATTGGAGGTTAGTCTGAATTTGAGTCTTCATCTTCATCTTCATTGGGACACTATGTTTGATGGAAAAATGAGACCTTTAGCTTTCAAACGAGTGAAAACCTGCCAATAAAGAAGAGCAACGAGAAGAGAACAAAAATGAGAATGGTGCAATCCATATATAAATTAACTATTTAGAAGGCACACTGACAATGGAACTTGCAATCACACCCCAGAATAATTAAAGAGACACTTTCAAAAGGAAGAGAAAAGGACATTCATACTCCAGGTATTAGTTTTAAGCAACTAATTAACAAAGCAGACATTCACACTGGGACGTGTTCATAGTTTCTTGTGCAATATACAAATATGGTATGATGATTTTTAATACAAGTCTAAGGTGGTGTTTGGCTTTTAGTAAAGGATTCACTATGGGTATGAGGTTGATAAATGGGTGGAATAGATATGGGTAAAGTGCTATTTGGTTTTATAAAAACCCAAGTTTATATACTTTTGTAATTGTGTTTTCTGTTTTTAACCATCATCCTCACGTTGAGGAAAAACAGCCGAACAACTAAAATCAAAATCAAGCCCACATGGAATTAACAAGTTGCGTCCCCATTGTGCAAGATAAAAAATGTAAAACATATTTACATGATAACACCATGTGGTTATAGCTCAACATTGTGACAAGAACGAAGAAACAAAACAAGCATTTATTCCTCTATGTCAATATAATGAAACGTACACTACTGAACATGAAAATGTCTATTAATAAACAGAAACCATGAATCATTAATTAGAACTAATGTTGTGAGTTTCTGTAGGGAACATTTAAAAAAAGAAAGAATTGGTAATGTCGTCTTGCATATAATATAACTTTATAACAGTAAAGCATATATCAGATATGAAGAGGAGAGGAGACAGGTGACAGTTATCCCAAATTGTTTGTTTCCATACATACAAGTCACATTATTAATGACAATCAAAATGCATTCCCGACAACCACTAAGATGCAAATTCCGAAGGTAAAAAGAAAGTTTTACCTCTAAGCATTGTTTCCCAATTTTAACCTCCTTGACATGGCCAAGGCTTAGTAATAATCCTTGGAGCATCTCCTCCTGCATTTCCTCAGGCTTATCAAGTGGGCATTTGGAATAATCTAGTTCAGCTTTAATTCCAGAAGACACATTTAGCAACAGACCCTTTTGCAATACCAATTCTTCTTTGAATGCTAATTAATGACAAAATATAAGTTGCCAATGAGCGACAAGTTCTTAACACTTTTGTTAGTAACATCAATCCGGTCAAAACCATAGCAACTAGCCAACTCCAAAGTTTCCAAGAGAGGACTTCCGGATAAAATATTTTGAATATGCAAAGTCCTGAGGTTTTTCCAACTAATGACATCATCGGCTTGTTGAAATGAGCAGTGAGATGAATAAAACTTGAACAGGTGAAAAAATCAAAGTCTTGAACGTCATGCATAATAGCCGTCCAAATACAATGGTCGATTTGATCTTTATTAATTATCCTCATATATATATAGTTGTAATAGCCATGCAGTGTGAATTTGTAGATCGAATTGAGTGTAATCATCCAAAGCTCCACCATCAATAATAAATAATAATGAGATTAGGAAGATGTTGATGTTGCCATCTTTTGGAGAGTGTACCTGTTCTATTTTGTTTCGGGCGACAGATGATTTCATTAAGTAAGCAATGAGCTTAATTTTTCGATCTTTTCCTTCTTCTTCTGATAAAAGCAGCCTACGCCTACTTCGTTTTCCTTGCACCACCATTCTCTTCTCTTTCTTTTCCCAAAGCGATTCTATTCGATTGGATTGGTCTCGTTGTTGGTTTATATATATAGCCATAACACCAATTAAACTTTCGATTCTGCACCCTCAACTTTCTAAAATTATACAANTTTTTTTTTAAGCTCAAATAAATTATCTTAACTTCAAACTTGAGTCTAGTATCCGAATACCATCTGACTATTAAGCATTGGCCAAATATATGTTTGTTTTCGTTTATATTAACATCGTTTAAATTATTGCCATATATTCATACAAAAATTTCAACAATAAAACTAACTTTAACATATCAATACAACAAAAATAACAATATAAACGTAAAGCATTAGTTAAATTATCTTAATTCACTTTCAACTAACTAAAGTTCACTTAAATAATAGCTAAAACTGATGTTTTACATTTCAATACTAATTTTTGTTGTTTTAATATGTTATATTTAGCTTTATTATCATTTCTTAAAAGATTTTCGAAGATAAAATTATCCGAAATTAATCTAAACGAAGCACACCCATAATAGGTGGCCTATAACTTAGTTTTGATAAATGAGTGACCTAAAAGTAAAAAAAAATAAAAATAAAAATTAATAGTTGAATGGCCACCCAATACATAATCAATTTTTAATAAGTTTAACATATATTTTTAGATTTTATTATTATTGGTATCTTAATATTTTTAGATAACGTTTGATTTATCATTTATGTCTGTGGAAAATACTTAAGTAGTGGGTTGGGTTGGGTTGGGCTGGGCTGGGCTAATATAATGTAGATGAAATTGAATGGATATGGTGTCATTTCATTTCAATTGATTTGTTGATGATGACGATCTCCTGTTCTTCCTCCTGCTGGTGTCAAGTCCCCTCCTCAGTTAGTATCACTTATCTCTCATTATCATTATCATCATTAAGTAGGATTAAGTTGGACAAGATAAAACCAAGACCAACAAGACTACTAGTATTGAATAATAATAATAATAATTTTAGTAACTCAAATTCATATTTACCATTACAACAACAACAAGAAGAAAATAATAATAAAGTAGTGTTGGAGTGGGATAAGGTGTGTGACTCGGTTGCTTCTTTCGCGGGTACCTCTCTGGGCAAACAAGCCACTAAGCATTCTCTAGCGCGTTTAAATGACTACTCGTACGACGATAGCTTGCGGCTTTTGGCTGAGACCAATGCTGCCGTTCAAATGCACAACCACGGCTCTTGTATCATGGACTTCCATTCCATCCCAATCCCACTTGTATCTTTTCTTTCTTTCTTTTACCATTAAGGATTATTATTTTCAAATGCTAGCTGTTTAATTTGTTTCTTATTATTATTAATAACAATAAAGGTCAAGTCTGGAATACAAGATGCCCGCCGAGGCTTCCCACTGGACGGCAATGAAGCTATTGCTCTTGTCTCCATGCTCCAATTGGCTGACTCCTTGCAGACTAGTCTCAATTCCGCCATTAAGCAAGACTCCATTTGGCTTCAACGCTTCATGCCCATTGCCGATATGGTTTCCTTCCTTCCTTCCTTCCTTCTTCTTTCAATTTTATTTAATTCAATTCATCATCTATTGAAAATGCAAATGCAGATCATTGATATGTCCATCAGTCGCCCATTACTCAAATTCATACTCAAGCTTGTTGATCTAGATGGCTCTGTCAAAGATTCAGCTGTACCTACCTACAAACACTTTTATTATATACTAAGTACTACTATCTTTTCATGACAAGTTTCACAACTCCTTATAATGAAAATGAATGGTCCTTTTGCAGAGTCCAACCCTCAAACGCTCTCGTGAACAAGTGCGCCTCCTTGAGACTAAGGTTTTTTAAATCTTACTCTTTCATCAACATTCCTATTTTCTTATTTGCATTTTGTCTTTGTCTTAATGTTCATAGTTTCTTGTGCAATATACAAATATGGTATGATGATTTTTAATACAAGTCTAAGGCGGTGTTTGGCTTTTAGTAAAGGATTCACTATGGGTATGAGGTTGATAAATGGGTGGAATAGATATGGGTAAAGTGCTATTTGGTTTATAAAAACCCAAGTTTATATACTTTTGTAATTGTGTTTTCTGTTTTTAACCATCATCCTCACGTTGAGGAAAAACAGCCGAACAACTAAAATCAAAATCAAGCCCACATGGAATTAACAAGTTGCGTCCCCATTGTGCAAGATAAAAAATGTAAAACATATTTACATGATAACACCATGCATGTGGTTATGTGCTCAACATTGTGACAAGAAGGAAGAAACAAAACAAGCATTTATTCCTCTAAATGAAATGTACACTACTTAACATGAAAATGTCTATTAATAAACAGAAACCATGAATCATTAATTAGAACTAATGTTGTGAGTTTCTGTAGGGAACATTTAAAAAAAGAAAGAATTGGTAATGTCGTCTTGCATATAATATAACTTTATAACAGTAAAGCATATATCAGATATGAAGAGGAGAGGAGACAGGTGACAGTCTTGAACGTGAGGTAAAACAAACGCATAGTCACCCCAAGGAAACGAATTCATATCAAAATTAAAGTCTTGAACGTCATGCATAATAGCCGTCCAAATACAATGGTCGATTTGATCTTTATTAATTATCCTCATATATATATATATAGTTGTAATAGCCATGCAGTGTGAATTTGTTGAGATCGAGGGAAGTTGGATTGGCTTAAAATTCTTTGGATGGAGGAATAGATCGAATTGAGTGTAATCATCCAAAGCTCCACCATCAATAATAATAATGAGATTATGAAGATGTTGATGTTGCCATCTTTTGGAGAGTGTACCTGTTCTATTTTGTTTCGGGCGGGTATACGACAGATGATTTCATTAAGTAAGCAATCTGGTAATGAGCTTATTCGATCTTTTCCTTCTTCTGATAAAACCCGCCTACTTCGTTTTCCATGCACCACCATTCTCTTCTCTTTCTTTTCTCAAAGGGATTCCCTCAGCTCCCTCTCGTTGTTGGTTTATATAGAGCCAAAACATCAAATAACTTTCTTCTATTCTGCCCCCTCAACGTTCTAAAATTACACTTCACTCCTACAAGAGGATGAATTACTCGTATCTTATGTTGTTGATTCCAAACATTAGTAAAATGCTATTACAGCAATAATTTTCTTTTTGAAGCTCAAATGAATGAATCATCTTGACTTTAAACTTGAGTCTACTATACAACTGATGATTATGTATCCGAATACCATCTAACTATTAAGCATTTAGGCCGAATATGTGTTTTTTTTCGTTTATATTAACCTCATTTAAATTTTTGCCGGATATTCAAATAATTTCAACAACAACATATCAATACGACAAAAAGTAATAATATAAACGTAAAGCATTAATTAAATTATTTAATTCACTTTCAACTAACTAAAGTTGCACTTAAATAATAATACTAATTTATGTTGTTTTAATATGTTATATTTAGCTTATTATAGTTTCTTTAAAGATTTTCGAGATAAAATTGTTCGAAGTTGATATAAACGAAAGCAAGCCCATAATGGGTGGCCTGTAAGTTAATTTTGATAAATAAGTGACCTAAAAGTAAAAAAAAAATAATAGTTGAGACTCTTATCAATTTTTAATAAATTTAACATATACTTTTAGATTTTATTATTATTGGTATCTTAATATTTTTAGATAACGTTTGATTTATGTGTCTGTGGAAAATACTTAAGTAGTGGGTTGGGTTGGGTTGGGCTGGGCTGGGCTAATATAATGTAGATGAAATTGAATGGATATGGTGTCATTTCATTTCAATTGATTTGTTGATGATGATGATGATCTCCTGTTCTTCCTCCTGCTGGTGTCAAGTCCCCTCCTCAGTTAGTATCACTTATCTCTCATTATCATTATCATCATTAAGTAGGATTAAGTTGGACAAGATAAAACCAAGACCAACAAGACTACTAGTATTGAATAATAATAATAATAATTTTAGTAACTCAAATTCATATTTACCATTACAACAACAACAAGAAGAAAATAATAATAAAGTAGTGTTGGAGTGGGATAAGGTGTGTGACTCGGTTGCTTCTTTCGCGGGTACCTCTCTGGGCAAACAAGCCACTAAGCATTCTCTAGCGCGTTTAAATGACTACTCGTACGACGATAGCTTGCGGCTTTTGGCTGAGACCAATGCTGCCGTTCAAATGCACAACCACGGCTCTTGTATCATGGACTTCCATTCCATCCCAATCCCACTTGTATCTTTTCTTTCTTTCTTTTACCATTAAGGATTATTATTTTCAAATGCTAGCTGTTTAATTTGTTTCTTATTATTATTAATAACAATAAAGGTCAAGTCTGGAATACAAGATGCCCGCCGAGGCTTCCCACTGGACGGCAATGAAGCTATTGCTCTTGTCTCCATGCTCCAATTGGCTGACTCCTTGCAGACTAGTCTCAATTCCGCCATTAAGCAAGACTCCATTTGGCTTCAACGCTTCATGCCCATTGCCGATATGGTTTCCTTCCTTCCTTCCTTCCTTCTTCTTTCAATTTTATTTAATTCAATTCATCATCTATTGAAAATGCAAATGCAGATCATTGATATGTCCATCAGTCGCCCATTACTCAAATTCATACTCAAGCTTGTTGATCTAGATGGCTCTGTCAAAGATTCAGCTGTACCTACCTACAAACACTTTTATTATATACTAAGTACTACTATCTTTTCATGACAAGTTTCACAACTCCTTATAATGAAAATGAATGGTCCTTTTGCAGAGTCCAACCCTCAAACGCTCTCGTGAACAAGTGCGCCTCCTTGAGACTAAGGTTTTTTAAATCTTACTCTTTCATCAACATTCCTATTTTCTTATTTGCATTTTGTCTTTGTCTTACCAATTGCATTCATTCAACTTCCTCTTTATTCTATTTTTATTCAGTTATACAGATTGATGGAGAGTCTAATCAGTAATGACATGAAAGAGAAATCATCATCTGTGGTAAGATGTCGTAATAACTTACTCCATGTTTCATTCTCTTGTGGTTTTCCCTCACATCCGATATATCTAGGAAGTAAGCAACACCGACGGAAGATGGTGTATAAAATCAGCAACTGACCAAAAAAGAACCTTTGATGGGCTATTGTTATCAAGGTAAATCACATGCTCTACTTATGATTCCTTCACATGGCTATTTAAAACTGGATTTTGATTCCTTAAAATATCATTAGGGCATGTAGCTTTATTTTGTGTATCAAGTACAAGCTGTTAAACAATTATGTTCTCCCCTGCTAGCTCTTCTATATTTCTTTCTGTCCAACGAGTGTCGAGTGGACAGGTTTACTACTACAAAAATTTGTATGTTTGTCAGTGAAATTAATATGATATACATGTTAGAACTTGCTACTGCCCTCTTTCACTCCACAGTGGTCCTTGAAACCTGACTCGAGAGATAAAATATGCTTTCTTGTAGCGGTTCAGGCACAGGAACCCTTGTGGAGCCACTTTCTGCTGTTCCACTAAATGATGAGTTGCAACAAGCAAGAGCTTCAGTAGCCAAGGCCGAGGCTGATGTGCTTTTAGAAATAACACACAAGGTAACTAACTCAATCCCATCCATTAGTTTTAGTTTTCTTCTCTTACTTTATGTGTTTTCATAATGTTATTTCTGCAGATGCAAACAGATCTTGATGACATAGAAAATCTGTTCAATACGATAATCCGGTTAGATGTGGTGAGTACCTTTTGTGCATCGTTAATCTTGTTTACTATCTCTTTAGCAATCTTTCAGTGAATTTTCAGAAATTGACGCCAATATACGTTATATATAGCTTAGTTATCCGAGTAGCTGTGAATGCTAATATGAGTATTATTTCAAAGAGCAGTTGTCTATTTCAAACAGTGAACAACGTATGGGGTCTGCAATTGAAACAAGATTTGTCATCTAACTAGTTAGCAGTAGGCAACCCACAAAAAATGAAGCAATTAAATACATTTAGTTATCTTCTATTTCTTCAACTTGGTACTTTAGAGTTGTAAGTGAAGTCATCAATGCACTAGCCTCATACATGATACCTTTAAATTTGTTCCTAATATATCGATGCAATGGATTCTGTCACCAAAACTAATACGTGTTTCCCTTTCGGGGTTCTTTTACTCTTAATCATATAGTAGTTATTGTGGCTGGTGAAACAATCCGTGTGTAAATTTCATGGCATAACCATTATTTCAACTTTGGTTCACTTCTACTGTAATGAATGCAGATTAATGCTCGGGCAACATATAGTATTTCATTTGGCGGCAGTTATCCAGATATTTTTTCTTCTGAGGACCCCTCAGTTGCATCACAACTTTCCGAAGTGAAATGGAAACTGTATCTGCCAAAAGCTTATCACCCTATATTACTTCAACAACATCGAGAAAAGATGCACAAGGCTATGAAGGATGTCAGTGATGCTCGTGCTGTAAGTGACACAACTTCATGTATTTTTATTCCTAAATCTAATAAGTTTAGAAACAACTTTCTAACTACTCAAATTCACGGCTCCTTATCATTGCTTAGTGTTATATTTTAATAGGAAATTCGAAGGAGAAGACAACAAATAGGCATTGTCACTCAGAGAGAAGAAGAAACATCTACAAGCATCTCATTGTTAGAAGCACAGGTAACTCTGGGACCCGTGAGTGTACAATAAGCAGTTTACAGTTTTTGATCATTCTGTACTGAATGTGAGCTTAATGCTGTAAATTTTCAGGTTGCAAAGTTGAAAAAAGCATCCCCTGTTCCATTCGATATATTTGTTGCACAGAAAACTAGAGTTCTGGTTGTAACTGGCCCAAACACTGGAGGCAAGACCATTTTCTTGAAGACAGTTGGATTGGCTGCTATGATGGCAAAGGCAGGCATGTCTAAAAAATGACCTATATTCAAAGTTTGTACTGAATCTGCAATAACAAAATCACCCGTCTATATCGATTCTGATGTCTCAATTTTCTGAAATTAGGAAACTTGGATTATAAAAAAGTACCTAAAATAGTTTTTTTGTAGCTTCATATGAGATGAGGGTAAATAGGGGTGTACATATAGTCAAAGAACCAAGATCGAACTGATACCGGCTATATTTTGTTGGTTCTTGGATAGTTTCAAAAAACCGGTTCTCGGTTCGATGCCGAACCGGAACTGAACCGGTTCTTTTCTAAAATTTTATTGTATCATTCAAACTTGAACGACGCCATCATATATTTATATCGTAAAAATATGAAAAAATTTGTTGGTTTTCAGTCCGGTCCTTGGTTCCATTACTTTTTCACCTGAGGTCTGATGTTGTAATCAGGATATATTTGTCTGTTCAGAGAAGAAAGGTAAAAAAACTCGATATTCACTAGACCTGCATGCACTATTTGTCTGTTCTATGAAGGTCCCCTACTGTTTAATAGTTATTACTGTTTCATACGCTATCTCTGTACCTGTTATTGCATCCCAATTGATGTGTCACCGATTGTTTTTCCAGGTCTTTATGTGTTGTCATCTGAACCTGTGAAGATGCCATGGTTCGATTCCATATTTGCTGATATTGGTGATGAACAGTCCTTGTCTCAGTCTCTGTCTACTTTTTCTGGTCATCTGAAACAAACTAGCGTAAGTTGTAAACATTGATGAAGTTAGTGTGACATTTTATAATTTAGACTGTTTCTGCATCTCTCGCTGCACCGTTATCAATAAACTTCACACATGCTTCTCAAAGTTACTATGGTCTGTTAAAAAGTGCTAGTAAAGTTTTCATAGCCCAAAAGCTTAGATTTATAGGAACTATTCCAAAATTGTGTTTCACAATGCTTTTTACTTTCTTTATTCATATAACATATGTTGGCAATGGTTTCCAATAGGTAGAAGGCTAATCTGAAAGTGCTTTTCTGTATCTATTTCAGGACATATTGTCGCAATCAACAAGCCAGTCCTTAGTGCTCTTAGATGAGGTATATATCACTGCGAGTTGAATTCTTGATTATCATAGCTATGCTAACATTTACCCCCTGTCCCTCATTCAGTAGGAATCTTGACCACATGCTATCATATTTTATGAATACATTTTAGACATCGGAACTTGTACTTTCTTTCTGGGTATAAGGCAGACTTTACAATCACTCAATGGAGAGGAGGCAGGGAAAATAGTTTTGGGGTCCACTGCTGAATTTATGTGATTCTATGCTCAGTAGGATTTATTTTCTCATTACCAGCCCTTGGCACATACCTGAACTTTCTTTAGCTTTAAGATTCTAATATGGGAGAGGAGGAATCTAGTTTGACAAGAGAGATCATTATGTATAATTAGTTGAGTTATGTATGTCTTTTTAAGACGTATGCATTGATTAAGGGTATCTGCCTGCATGTTTTAGGTTGGTGCTGGTACAAATCCTTTAGAAGGAGCTGCTTTGGGGATGTCACTCCTAGAATGCTTTGCTGAAGCTGGAGCGTTGTTGACAATGGCTACCACCCATCATGGTGAACTTAAAACCCTCAAGTACAGGTAGGAAACAATGGCTCTCTTTCTCTTCAACTACAGTTTCATCTGTTATTAACTTACCTCAACAGCAACGACGCCTTTGAAAATGCGTGCATGGAGTTTGATGAAGTAAACTTGAAGCCAACATATAGGATTCTTTGGGGAATTCCAGGTTTTTTTCGTTGTTAGATTTTCATTTCTATCTAAACTTGTGATGTGATGTGAGTGGCCATCTGATAGTCAACATATGAATGCAGGACGTTCAAATGCAATAAACATAGCTGAAAGGCTAGGACTTCCTAAGGTGGTTGTAGGTAATGCTCGTGAACTCCATGGAACAGCCAGTGCAGAGATTAATGAGGTGACTTGCATACTCTGCTCTGCTTCGGACATATATTAGATGTCCGGTATTATCTGTTCCGTCCATTGCAAACATATATAGCAATTTGCTTATACGATGTTGAGTAGTGTTGGTTTAGTTATTATTCCCACACATAAAATTTAATTAGAGTTTTTCATAAGGCATTTATTGGATTGTAATTATATAGATTTTCCGCTTAACAATTTGGATGACAATGAAAACTAGAATATGTGTGACAAGGCTATTAATGAGCATAAAAACTAAAAGCATTTGGTACAGAGAATGCTTTCTTAACTGCAATATAAGGTAACATGAGAATTGAAATATAGAGTAACATGAATGGTAATAACCACTAACATGGAAAACGAAAATGAATTTAGATGGGGATCCTATTATTGGCAAGGAAGACCATATTGTGAACAAATGCTGAGATCTTTCCATTTTACCATCCCATAGTTTATATGTTTCTAATTGCAAGCATATGTCTAATAGGCCTGCATGTGAAGAATCGGATCTGGTTCTACATTAGGCGGAGGTTGTCATTGTTTGTGTTGCTTAGGTTGTTGCCTGCAGAGATGATTAATTGTAGGCTGTTGTCATATTTCTTCTTCCTCTTTACATGCAGGTGATTGAAGATATGGAGAAGTTGAAACAGAAACTTCATGAGCATATTCATGAAGCACGGCATCATCTCAAGTGAGAACTCTTTAATGTTTAGCTGAGTAACCTTGGACATACTTATTACTGGATAAATGTTTGTTATATTTATATGGTATATCTAATTTAACAATTTCTTTTCAGGCTTGCTAAGGAACTTCATAGAAATCTAGTGGTTAGCGATTGCAGGATTAAGGAGCATGCCACCAGTCAAAAATACAGAAAAGTCCAAGAAATATCGGATGGTGGAGGAGCAGCGCGTTCATTACTTCACAAGAAAGTACGCCAACGCCGTGCATCCCCAGTGTTAGCGTCTAATGCAGATGATAGTCCTCTGCCACATAAAATGGCCTCCTTTAGCAGTCAGTCCACACTTAAAGAAAGCGATACAGCAATGGTGAGTGAGAGCAATGTCAAGAAACGCCAATTAGGTACTTACCATTACCTTGTTATGTTCTGGACGCTACATAAGCGCGACTTTGATTCAAAATCACTATGTTTAAATTGCAGAAAGAAGTAGCAAAGTTGTGAAGCCAGGTGACATGGTGCATGTTTCTAAATTTAATAAGAAAGCGGCTGTGTTGAAAGTAGATCCTTCCAAAGAAGAGATACTAGTTCAACTCGGGAATATGAAATTGAAGTTGACACTAGCAGATGTTGTGATTTGACAAGAACGTGAGTAGACAATATGGCTTTTCTAAAGCAGAAAAGGAGGTCGGAAACCATGGTTACACAAAAAAGAAGAAAAAAAAGACACGAGAAGTGGATACTGTACATATCCATATTTGTACATTTTCATAGATTCCATGAGCATACACTGATACACCAAACGTCACAGTTTTGTAAATTTAGCAAGGTTATGTCAAATGAAACCATTCATAAACTAATAGCGAGAAACTATATGTTCATGAGGAACTCGATGACAAACTTGAACCGTAAGTGTCAATATTAAACCCTCAGTTGACAAAAGGGCTTGTAAGCTAGTGGTCACTCCATGTGGCGTGAGAATCTTAAACAACTAACTGGTTGTAGGTTTAAGCCCCGGTTGGGACATGTGCTAACTGGTTGTAGGTTTAAGCCCCGGTTGGAACATGTGTGACAGAAAGCCCCAGTTGGGACATGTCTTGATCAACCAAGACTTTACTACACCTGTTATGGAACCAGTGCCATCGTGTATCTGGTTGGGAATACGATTCTGTAAGAACATTTGGCCACCATTTTGCAACTAACAAGCAGGCAAAGTGAAGTATGGCACTTTGAAACAACTAAAAATTGAGAGCTATTATAACATGAAGATCTGGTGTATTGCAGATCAATTTGACACAAATGAGTCTAAAACCAAAGGCCATGCTAGAGCCATGGTATGGCATAGGATTAGTATATTCATTTACACAATGAATGAAAACAAAGTACATGAAACCGCAACTAAATTTGACTGATGATGTGTATAAAAGCATCATATACTTCTGTTACCATACAAGTGCCACGAATCTTTATAGGCTACACTCTCCTACACTATCTAGCGCTACAGTTTCTCTTCTCCTAATAAACTACAAGGACTGAGAATTGATTGTGGGTTTAAAACAGTAAGCTAATTGCATGAAACCATCCACGACAGCTTGATGGTTTATGCAACGGTGGAACATGCACATGAACAATTGCATTCCTCATTTTTTTGTCTTGGTTTTCTTTGCAACCGGAGCTTTTCTTTTCACCTTCTTTGCTGGCTTTTTGACAGCTGCTTTCCCCTTCTTTTTTGCTGCTTCCTGAATCCAAAGTGTTTAATATTAGCAAATAAATTAAATCAGAGGATTATGTTCCACAGCCCTGAAATAAAAGGCATACCGATGTTTTCTCAGCTTTTCGTCTGCCTTTCCCGTTGGTTTGAGGCTCAGCCCCCTCAGTTTCATCCGCCTGGGGAACAGTCTGCTTATCAGCTTCATCTTCAGAATCAAATGAAAATCCTTCCAGTGTTCCTACCAAAGTGATGAAAAAAAGTAAAAAGTGAGCAAATGGAATAATGCAATCTTGACATCTACCGGAACCATCAAAAGGAAATCCTGACCTTCAACCATGGTTTCAGCTTCATAAACATTCGATTGTGGCTTCAATTGAATGAAGTCATTCATGATTGCCTCTATCTGAAACAAAAAATATATTCGCTTAGATTGATATTTTGTTTCAACCTTTATATTAAGAAAACGGACTAACCTAGCCAAAGCTTCTCATCGACAAGAACTAGCATAAAAAATGATTGAATAGAGGGAAAAACTAAACACTGGACATGCAACTGAAAACAAACCTTTGCTTCTGACTGTCCAAAGCTAACCTGAGAGAAAATAATGAATGTGTTAGCCATAATTATTCGAATAGAATGATATGACAAAATTACATGAATTTGCAGACTGGGAGAGAATGGTACATACAACACAGAAAGTTCTTGAAGGTATTATTGTCGTTTTGTAGATAGTTCCTGAAAGAGAAACAGAACATATATCGTTGGGTATTAGAGGACGCCAGAGCAAGTTCAAAGAATTCCCTATTTAGAAGTTTGTGGGTTGGGTTCATAAACGGACATGATATACACAAGAAACTGCACACAAGCATATAAAAGAGAAATACCTTTTAAATCCAAAAACATATCTTGATCGCCAGAAGGGGAATCTGAAATAACCACCCTCCCAACAACACCCAAATCGCCACTTAGATCGATGGATTCACCTTCGCACTCCACAAGCGCCTGCAAATTTGAAAAGGCCGGTAACTGACAAGAAACTTTATCTACTATGATTGACAAACACATTAAAGAAATAATTGACCTTTGAACGTTGGATTTTATCAGGAAGCAGCAAAGGCAAAGTTGAAGACGAAAGCTGCAAAGTTGGACTTTATTGTGTCAAGTGACTAGAAAGTAAAGTTATGATGGGAGGGACAAGTATTGGGAAATTACATAAGGTCCGGTTTGAGGCTTGTTGTCAGTTTGAAGAAGGTTTGGATGGTCATCAGTCTCTGTAAAGAAGAAGAAAATATAAGGGAAAGTATAGACGTAGTAAAAGACATGAAAGAAGAAGGGTAAGAGTACCTTTCTTTGTATCTTGGGACTTACGCCTCTTGTTAGGAGACTCCTCCAATTTGACAGTTGTTTTGTGTGAAGACGTTTGATAATCATCATCATCATCATCTTCTTGTTTGTTTGTGAAGTGGTCGTGGTCGGAATCAGATGGCAATGAGATTACAGGTTCCTGGTTTACATCATCATCATCATCAGCTTGTTCTTCTTTCTTTGGCTGTGGTTTGGTGTTGATAACAGAGCGAATAGGAAGTAGATCATCATCATCATCATCAGAACTTGAGACTGTAAACAATATAGATGTTGCCTGGAATGATAAAGTAAATAATAAACACTTAGGTCAGTATAATTAACACTAGAATTCATCATCATTATCATTATTATAATAAAAGTGAGTGAGTTTGTGTTGTGAGAAGGAAATAAATAACGCTGCGTTCTGGAGTTGTAAATGAGGAGAAAAGAAAGTAGATAAGTGATGGTTGTGGAGAAAGGAAAAGTAACTAGGAAAATAGGCAGGCTTGGTTTATAAATAATCCATGGAATTGGGAAAAGACAAAACACAAACTAGGAAAATACAAAAAAAAAATACTAGTGTAATAGATTTGAATTGAGGTGCTGCTGCAGTTGCAGATGGAGTAATTAGCAACATAAATTTGAGGTGCAGGGCATTTCAATGAATTTTGTTTCCTTTTCCATTTCCCTCTCAAACATAACTAAAAGCCTCTATGTGTGTGTAAATACATTTCTATTCCACAACAAACAAACAAACACATAGATAGAATCGTATGAATTAAATACTAGTTAATAGAAAAGAAAACCTAACAACCTTGGTGGTGGGGTCAGAAGAATGAAGCCAGTCTGGGGATAACTCTCTGCTGCTTCCGCTGCTCATCTTTCTTCTTCACTCACTCACTCACTATGCAAAATATAAACTTTAATTCAAAATATTCAACCCTAATAATAATAATACCCCTCTTCTTCTTTCTTCTTTATTTATGAGAGTGATGAATGTTTGTTTTGTTTATTATTATTGACTCACTTTTACTTTTTCTCATTTTCATTTTACCCCCTTCTAAATCACAATATCTTTCATTTTCATCTCTCTCATCTCATTTAACAAATGCTATATTTTAATAACCCAATTGTAATTTTTCGTTTTGCTATATGCCCAAATCTAAGTCATTATTTGATTGGTTAACAAAATTGACTCAAATTTGTTTTCAAGGTTATATTATATAATAGGAAAAAAAATAAAAGGCAATGTACAAATTTAGAGGTTTCATGTAAAATAACGAGGAATGTCATGACCGTCGAAGTTAGACCGGTGCCAACGGGCTCATCGTTTTGTCACCCGATGAGTGTCGCTTAATTGAAACCGATGGCACCACATCGACGGTGGTGTGGTTCGGTTTGGCGACGAGCAATGGACGAGAGGTGCGTGGCTCATTTAAATTTTGTGTATGTGAGTGTTTTGTGGGTTCTGTTGTTTAGTGACATAGAAAAAGCCACACTATCATTAGCATAGGGGTGTCTAAGTTTGGGAATTGTTGATGTAATGTTGAGATGACACAACTGATGCGTCACGATTGAAACTGGTCTTAGGCATGATCTGATTTCTTTTCTTTCTAACACGGGACACACAACTAAAGGAATTATTTTTAGGGGGTGCTTGGTTAGAGATTTTAGATACTAAGGAATGGGTAAGGTAATCAAAAATGATGCTTGGTTTGAGGTAATGCAATCACTCATTACCATATAGTGGGTAATCCACCATTCCTCAACAATTTGAGGGGTATGCTATTGCATTCCTTTGCATTACCATTATCTTTGCCTTTCCCATTCCTTCATTTCAACCAAGCGCCCCCTTACGCTCTGTTCGCAAGATCAGTAAACAAGAGAAAAGAAAAGAATCTGAAAGATCTGAAAAAATAATTGTGTTCTCAAGATTTGTTGAGGGAAGAAAAGAAAAGAAGAGGGAAGATCAGTGTTATTTTATCAGATGATCCGCCCACTTTTGGGAGGAAGTGGGAAGAAGAGAAGTGATATGGATCTCTTCTCTTCTTTTCTTTTCTTTTATGAATGTTTCTCAAGAACACAGTGTTAGTCTCTCCCTATGTTTTCCCCTCTTTTTACCGTCTCTGTTTATGTGGGAAAAAAGAGTTAAAAGTTAAAGTTAGGAAAAAAAAAGAAGTTGGAGGGGGTAGAAAAGAAAAGAAAAGAGAAAGAGTAAAAGCCGGCATTCTATCTGATTAACCTTTTGTTTCTCCCACCTTCCTCCTCCTCCTCCTCCTCCTCCTATCCAAATACTAGTACTAATCAGTTTCTTTTGTTTCTCCGTCAATCAGTCAGTCAGTCAAATTGAATTGAAAAGAAAGAAATAAAATGGGGGAAGTAATTAAGAATCCAATTCAAGAATTGCAAGTAAAGTACAAGGAGTTGGAGAGTGGTTTCAAGGTATGGCTTTCCAAACAATCTTTACCAGTTGAAGCCGCCGTTGTAACCGCCACCAGCTCACTTCAAGGCGCCGCCATCGGTGGTCTTATGGGCTCTTTCACTTCCGACCTCTCTTTACCCACCCCTACCCCTGGTACTACTACTGCTGGTCCTATGGCCTCTCTTCAGCAAGCTCAGGTTTATTTACTACCCTTTCTTTCTTTCATTTTCTTATATTTATAATTCAATTAGTAACTCATTTCAGGCTCTTTCTGGTGGGCCCCTTATTCAAGCTCGTAACTTTGCTGTTATGACCGGAGTTAATGCCGGCATTTCTTGTGTTTTGAAAAGACTAAGAGGCAAAGAAGATGTCCAATCAAGGTACATACCCAATGCCTTCTCCTCTTTTTTATGGTTTGCCTGCCTTTCTAACTTTATACCCACCCATTGCAGTATGGCTGCAGCTTTTGGCTCCGGCGCCGTCTTCACATTGGTTAGCAGCAACGGTATAGGAGGTCCTAATCTGGCTGCCAACGCTCTCTCTTCCGGCCTTCTTTTCGCACTCATGCAGGGTGGTCTTTTCAAGGTCCGTCTTCACTTTTCATTCCATGTCACTTCTCACGCTACCTAGTAGTCACTATATATATCTTTTGTTGCTTGCAGCTTGGGGAGAAATTCTCAAAGCCACCAACCGAAGATGTCTTGTACACTAAAACCAGAGGCATGTTGACTATCCTTGGTCTTAATAATTACGAAAAAAACTTCAAAAGCGGTTTGTTAACCGACACCACTTTGCCGTTGCTTACTGACAGGTTTAACTCCTTCCTTCATTCCTTTTGTTGACTCTACTTGACTTTATGATCTATACATGACTCATGATCTCATTTTTTCTGCATTATTAGTGCTCTGCGAGATGTCAAAATCCCTCCCGGACCTAGACTTCTTATTATTGATCACATCCAAAGGTAATATTGCTGTTTATACATATTCAACTATATTATACTAGTACCTTTTATGGAAACCTCAAGGATTCATTTTTCTCCATTCTAGGGACCCTGAGCTCAACAAAGAGAAAGGAGCTAGGAGAACATAGTTGCTTGCGCAATTTGATGATAAGGATACCATCGTTCCAGTGGTAATGTGAGAGATAATGGCATTTTTATGTCGACGTGCATTTTTTTTTCAGGATCAGTTTTGAGATGAAAAATTGCAGACGTTTAGTTATTGCTTTATTGTACTATATTCAGTTTGGCTGGCATTTTGTTCACTAGTTCAAAAATGCAGCAGGTAGAGTTTGTCCTTCACAATGTTATGACATACTTAGAAACCCATATAAGGGCGACCGATACTACTGTTGACTAGGGAGGTAGGTCGGGTAGGTTGAGTAGCATGTTAAAACTAGTAATATCATAGTGGGTCAAAATCTTGGAGCAAAACTGGAACATGTATACTCGGTCCAGTTCTCGGTTCCAGTTGTGTGGAAAATTGGTTTGAGATCCTATCAAGTATAGAAGTTCTGTTAAGAAGATGATCGAAGCCATCAGTTTCTGTAAACAAACTCAGAATCACCCCTGAACCAACTCAGTATTAGTATGATTCATAAGGAACATGAAGGGTAAAGGGTCAACACGTAAAACTTTTGGTACGTGTCGTGTTGATTTCAGCCCTTGATATTATTTTTGTTCCAAATTCGGGTCTCATTTAGGGGGTGTTTGTTTTAAGTTTATATGTGGGCATTTTGTGGCTTATTTTGAGACTCATGGACTAATATAAGCATGTTATATCATAATAGGCTTATATAAGCCCATAAGTCTCAATATAAAACGGAAAATTAGGGCTTATGAAATATAAGACGAAATCAGATAACCTCGTAAGCTCACATAAAAGCTTAAACAAAAACCCCTTTAAAGTCCAAACATAATCAAATTCTAGTTGATTTCCCTTTTTACACCGATCACGCCCTTGTAAGGGAACAATCAAAGCTCTATAGATTGCTATATGACATTCGTTAAATGATGACCAATCAATGTAAGGTTTTTTTTCAAGTTTACGAAAGATGCGACCGTGTCATTTTTTTTAGCTGAAATGGTTAATTAACGTGATGTATTATTCTAGTTAGAGCATTTCTACTAAACTTATGATCGGTAATATCTTTCAAAAAGTTGAAAAAAACCTTACATTGTATAAAAAATAACTTTGATACCCTACATTGAGAAGAAAAAAAAAAAAAAAAAAAAAAGTTAAGTATGTAAAATTTAAATTGAATTAAAGTGTGAAACCTTTTCGTGCGATTTGCCAAAAAAATTGTACTTGTTATTGTTATTGTTATTTAAAGGTAATATCTATTTAACTAGGGTTAATTTGGAGGGAATGTTTGTAGGGATAATAGCTTAAAGGAAATGGTAACAGTGTTAAGAACTTTTTTTTTTTTTTTTTTTTTTTCCTTAAATATGCTAATATTAAGTCATTAAGATATGGTTAGAAACATGTTTCGCATTTAGAAACATGTTTTGCATTTTTCGCTAGCATAACCAATTAGGAGAGTGAATTGCATTTGTGTTTGAGATATTATAGCAAGTGGTTAGTAATTTTGGATGATTTTGAATTATTGTCTTTAGACATTATGCGTACGTTTGACACACGAGATTCTTGAGAGATTAGGCTTATTTTTTAAAAAGTAAGCTACATAAAATATAATTTTTGTTTGATAAACACAACTTATAAAAGATTATAAGAAAAATAATCTTTTATAATCTCTAAAAATTAAATAATACTTCATGTAGCTTATAAAAATAATCTTTTTCTATAATCTTTAATTTTCACTGCCATCTATAACAGCTTCATTTCCAGTTTCAAAAACAGCTATTTTTGCCAAACATACTCTATGTATCGTTTCAACAAAAACTATCAGAATTTAGTTGTTTACAACAGTTCTAAGAATTGTTGTTTGCAAAATCTTAGTTTAAATAATATTATAAGTTTATAAGTATTAATAGTATAAGTTTTTTGTAATTGATTTCTGACGTTTGTTTTCGTGTCTGATATATTAATATTATAAGTAACATTTTGTGGTTAAAGGTTGTAATGGATTTTTGAGTATGAATTATTACTTAGAACATGTATCCAATACATGAAGTAGTTAACGGGTGAAGAGAACCGGTATACTAGAAATCGATAAGGACAGAGTCGTCAAATGTAGCTGATGAAGTTAAAGAAGAAGGAACTATTGAATTGTGGATTTAAATTGAAGTCAGTGTTGGAAAAAAAGCCTACAAAGGTTGATTAATCGTTGTCTAGGCGTTGGGTTATCAACCTTTTCAATTTGTGTAAATCGATCAAATAAATCAGTCAACGACCGTTAACAATGGCCAAATTTGTTGGAAACTTGCAAATCTTGCCGGAAATATGTAAATTAGTTTTAATCACTTATAGTCATTGTTTATATCTATTACAAGATTTTTTTTATTATTATTATTATTTTTTTTTTAGTGTCGGGAATACCCAAAACTGTGCAAAAATGTTGATTTGATTAATAACAAATTAATCATATCTAAATTGATTACAAGCTGCAAGGAGGACTACCGTTCGACTACAACTTTGCGATTTTTGCGTCGACTACCAGTTCGCGATTTTTGCGACCTTGTAATTAAGTGGAAGAAAAATAGTATGAAAAGGAGCACATGAGTAAAAGAGATGCTAGAAAATGTGATCCAAAGAGTATTGAAAAGGGACAAAGTCAAAAGTAGGATAATCCTAAATTAATTAAATGATGATTATCATCACCATCATCATCAACAAATATAAATATAAATATAAAAGGGTACTCTGTATCATCTGTTTGCCTTGTACGCAATCAAATCAAATCAAAACAATCTCGATTTCGATCTCACGTCTCCCTTCTCTCCCTCCCTCCCACCTGGTACTGCCATTTCCCTTTATTTATTTATTTATTTTATTTTTTTAATTCTTAATTTAATTTCATACAAGTCGTTATACAAGTTTGTTTTCGTGTCTGATATATTAATGTTATAACTTCATCTGAAATAACGACTTTGTATCCTTAATAATAATAATTATAAGCGCATTCTTCTTTCCATTAGGTATTATTTATTGCTTATTAGGAATGGAATAATTTTGATGATTGTGTGAGAGAAATGGAATATTATTATCCCAACAATGAACAACAACAACAACAACATGGAGGAGGAAGGCATGATCAGGTGGTTTCTCAGTTCCTTTTGAAATCTTTGCATATCCTCCTCGACTCCCGCATTCCTTCCATTCGCTCTTCTTCTACTAGTAATATTCTTCTTAACAAGAGGAGCGACAAATGGTTCAATCTCGCCCTCCGCGACCGCCCCTCCTCTTTCGATTCCCTCAACTTCTGGCACCGCAATCTCATGGAACCCATGATCATTGACATTTTACTCGTTCTTCAACACTCCGAGACTGTCGTTGAGAGATGGGTTGTTCAATACCAACGCCATTCCTCTTCCTCCTCCTCTTCCTCTTCTTCTTATAAGAAAACTTACAAGAAGTCCATCATTCTCTTACGCTCTCTCTATACCATGCTCAGGCTCCTTCCCGCTTACAGGGCTTACCGAAACCTAACTACCAAAGCTACTGCTTCTTCTTGTCATTTTGATATCAATTACAAGGTCTCCTCCTTTACCTCCCCCTTTTCAAGATCCGAGGAACAACTCATGAAACAATACACTTTCCTTCCCGTTGAAGCCCAGAATGGACGCCTTTCCATTTCCGTCACCTATCGTGACACCCTCTCCGATTTCAACTTGGATACTTCTTCATCTTTTCCAACTCAGATCATTACTGATTATGTCGGCAGCCCTGCAACTGACCCTTTTAGGGCCTTCCCCATCACCATGGATAACAATAAGAGAATCCATCCACCTCAACAACAACGCCCACACAGCTGGTCCAGTGCCCGGGGACCTCCTCCTCCGTTTACACATCTTGGCTCACCATCACCACCTGCGTTTCGCTCTTCCAGTGGCCGTTATGATCTGTCTTCTTCCCCTACTGATGTTGTTTATGGTCAACGAATGAGACCACCAACGACAACTCACACCAGCTTTGATGAGCATCAACTGTCACCACCATTCTCTCCATCCCCTTCACCATCTCCGCCAACATACATCTCCGGTGGGAATTACTTGCAATCTCGGCTGCGCTCGGAGACTAGTGCCCCTGTTACTATACCCAATAATGCCATGATGACCAGAAGCCCCAGATACCTTTCTCCTAATAACATGTCTGATCCTAATCGACATTCACTTCCACCCCCATCACCTAGAGGCACACGCCATGAACTCTCATCTCACGAGTCTCCTTCTGGAATCAGGTCCCTTAAAAAGTCAGACATGTCAAGGGTTGGGGACTTGAGCTCTGGTTCAGGCTCAACAAATCATTATTCTGCTCATAAGGTAATTATATTATATCCCACACATGTTTTAAAATGTTTTCTATCTTCATAATAAAAAAACATCTGAATCTGGTGAGATTTTCTAGGTATCAAAAGATGATTCAGGGAGATTTTCTGGTTTGCTATCATCAAGTGGTTCTCCTTCTCGTGTTGGATTCTCTAGAAGCTCGAGTAGATTGTCTCTGCAAGATGAATTGGATGATATCGACTTCTCTTGTCCGTTTATTGTTGATGATGTTGATATATGTGATTCCCCTCTCAGGTAATTTTTTGTCTGATCTACTCAAAATTATGCCAAATGTATGTATTATTTGTGAATGCAGTTTTGATCTTACATTACTGTAGGTGATGCTATCCATTCGTTGTTACAGAGTTGTCTAGACTTTTTTGTTTCTCTCTTTGTTTTGCATTTCTTAGTATACATTTGAATGCAATTTCTGACAACGCTCTTATAAGTCTTCTATACTGGACATAGTATTCATCATGACTGTATTACTTTACAAGTCACAAAGCTCTAGATCTTGTGGTCGGGTTGGGTGTTCTGTTTTACTTTGGGTTTGGTATTGTGAACTTGAATCCCAAGGTCTATCTCCATGCCTTCCATAGACGTTAGGGAATATTCTGATAGTTGTTATCTCTAGTACACCAAAGCCGTTACTGAACTGAACTTGAAAAAGAAAAGATAGGAGAAGACATGTAGTCTTCAGCTGGGGCTGTCTTGGGATATGTCAAAGGAGATTGTTGATATGGATGATTCGTAAGCCCATAGTTTCATTTTTGGAATGGAAGTAGTCCCAATAGGAGATGGATTATGTTTCAGTCTGCTTACCCACAAATTGATTAGCTAGAGACGGTAAATGAAGTACCAACAGTATGGTGCGAGATTATAACTGAAGATGATTCATGTAATCCATGACTGACTAGTTGTTTTGGTTACCATACTGCTGTTTGCATCTTCAGAACTAATTTTTCACTCTGCAAATAGGAATTGCATCATTTTAAAGTTAAATATGCATCTGTCTGTGTATCCATGTATGAATGAAGTAACTGAAGTCTTGTGTGTTAATGTGGCATTTGACAGTCAGAGTGTCGGTGGGAAACAAGGAAGAGAGTTGTCTTCACATGCAAAAAAATCACAAGATGCAGCCGTAGGTGCCCTTGTTCGTATGCTGAGAACAGCGCCACCTCTTCGTCAAGATTCTAGTTGTTATTCTTCTCACTCACTGAGTGATGGTCTTGAGGTCGAATTCAACACTGCTTCTGCATCTGCTTCTGGCTTGTTTATGTCCCGAAAGACATCAGATGCTTTAGAGGAGCTCAAAGCTTACAGAGATATAAAACACCTTATTCTCTCCAAAAGTGGAACTCCCTTGGTTACTAAGGAAGACATCTAACACTTGTATGTACATCGGATGTCGTAAATGAAATAAATAGACTATAGCATTATCTTTCTAGCAACGAAAAGGTTGATGAAAAGAAGTTTATTTTTGGATGATCTAAATGTTGTAAACATCTTGTGGTCTTCATTCTTTTGCACATACAAATTTAGAAGCTTACAGTTGATATCATTATGGCTTTATGCTCATAAAGTGTAGAACAATTTGATCAAAGTAATGGATTGTCATATATGTATGATGCAATGACGTTTCTGTATATCCGTAACAAGTAAAAATAAAATATCGCAAGTGGTATAAGAATGAGATATCGAATTCCTACAAGTATTAAATTAAAAATCAATGAATAGATAGAACTGAATTGAAATAATTTTCAAACTATCAAGAGGCTATGACATTTGTTGTAAAGAATTCGTTTTCAAATAAGAAACAAAAATACAGGAGTATTGGTGTATCTTTTAAAAATACAGGAGTATTCGTTTTCAAGTGTTGTGAGAGAGATGTAATGGGTCTCACGGGTTTTGTATAAAACCCAACCTAGTATAGCGGAATAAAAAAGTGGTAGGCATCACAGGTTTCAAAGTTAAACTTTATAAACCAAAAATTATTTATCATGTCTAATACCTAAATCCAACCAAACACACGGCTTATTGTTTTTCATAAAATTGAAGTCGAGAACAAAGTAGAAATTAGAAAAGAATCTCATGTTATTTAAAGGTTTAAACTAGAAGACTAGTAGAGAATGTGAGCAGGAAACGCTTTGAAACAAGTTGTGTTTTGGTTTTCTGTCGCATTTATTATTTTTTCTTTTTGAAAAAAAGAAAAGAAAAAGAAGGGGTTTGGTGAAATTGTTCCCTCCTTTGGGGTTTTGAATCGCTTCGTTTGTTTGTTTGTGTGATAAGAAAAGAAAAGAAAAGAAAAGAAAAGAAAAGAAGAAAATGAGTATGATGAGTTGCTGCCCCTTTTGCTCACAGCAAGTTCTTTCCATTGACCTCCAAAGGTACCCTTTAATAAGATATCCTTTTAATTTTAATTTTAATTTTAATTTAATTAGGAGGAATCAGTTTTTTATTTTTCATCATCATGTCATGTCATGTCATGTCGTCAGGCACGCAAACAGTCACTTTGAGGATCAGGATGATGATCAACAACACCACCATGTCCAATTGGTTACTTCTCTTTTTATTTTATTTTATTTATTTGTATCCACTTTGCTTAATTAGTTTTAGATTTATTTAGGGGTTACTTAGCAAGTAAGTTTTCCAGGTTGACCACATCCAATCCCAAACTCTTCCTTGTTCCCCACAGCCCTCCTCCACCAACCTCATGTCCTTGTTGAAAAACTGTCTCGACACCGAGCCTGCTGCCACTACTAGTTTTTTGTCAGGTCACGTCGATCATTTCCACAGTATCGACTTTGAAGATGTTGGTTGGGGCTGCGGCTGGCGCAACATCCAAATGCTTACTTCTCATTTGCTTTTCCAAAGGCCTGAAGCCAAGCCACTCCTGTTTGGCGGATCTGGCTTCGTCCCCGACATCCCGTCACTCCAAACATGGCTTGAAGTTGCATGGAACAAAGGATTTGACGCACCAGGGGCAAATCACTTCAATCGCAAGATATCTGGGAAACGTGCTTGGATTGGTACCACCGAGTGCGCTGCACTTTTCCGTTCTTTTGGTCTTCGTGCCTGCATTGTGGATTTTACTACTTCTTCAACTGGGACATCAAGTAGCAAGTCCACCCCCAAACTTGTTGGACCAATGGATAGATATCTGAATAGACCTCATCATGATGCAAGTTCTAGCAACAGCAACAACAACAAATGTGTGGGAGAAATAGTTAAGGGTCATCAGCTTCTTTTCAATTGGGTGCGCTCTTACTTTTCTGACAGTAATATGACCACCAAATCAGGCGTTATTGTCACTCAGAAAGCGTAAGTCGATCTGTTTGGTGTCAATTTGATTCCTATATAACTTGTACTTATCTTTTTCAAATGGCTCATTGATCTTATTGAAACTTATTGAGCACAGGCCCTTGTATTTCCAGCATGATGGACATTCAAGAACTATAGTTGGAATTCAGTTGAAGCGTTTACCAAATGGGACGGATCAACACAACTTACTGATTTTGGATCCTGCTCATGTGAGTACTTATATGTCTTTTAGTTTCCAGAAAGTATTAGTGCCTGTATATGCCATATGGGTGATTTCATATGCTATGGGATCACTTTCTGCATAGTGATGGGGATCTTAAAGCGACTGACTAAATACTTGTCTTTTCGATGATTTAAATATATTCTATAGTATCATTTTTCCCAATGACTAATTGACTATGGGGTTGGGACTGGTTGCCACGTGATTTTGTACAAATGACATATTAATAGGATGTATAACTTTGCTCTGCCAGAAAACACAAGTTCTAGAGAGTTGCCTGAGCAAGAAGTTTGGATGGCAAAGGTATATAAAAAGAGGGGTCCACACTCTGAAGAAAACCGAGTACCAGGTAGGTTATCTGCCTTTATTATTCGCTTTCTGGTATATGATCATGTTGTGGCAAGAAGCTAACAGTGTGGTTTTGTTTTCAGTTGTGTTATATAGATCCTGGAATTGCCACCGGAGCCGAGATGCAGAAGCTTAAGACCTTGGATAGTACCCATTTTGAATTTTAACATCTAATCGGTGTGCACATGTATTCTACAGCTTAAGAACCGTGCTGCTTAATGTTTGAAACTTGTTTCTTTGGTTATTATTTGACGAAAATATATGATAGTTGAACAGCTTGCATTTGTTAATCTGTTACCTATCTCCAAGCATCAGAAATTCTCCAGCAGAATTCCATGTGCAGAACATCAATATTATTAAATCCACGTAAATAATATTCAAAGCCACCTCAGTAAATTAGTTAGTACCATAACTTGTAATAACACATTACAGATAAAAATTGGTGGTCATTTGTGTAATTATACAAGTAATCTGCTCACTGTTATAAAAGAAATATAGACTGCTCATAATAATATTTTATAAGAGTATGGGGAGTCATAACTTGAGTTATGAAATAACACCGCGCCACATCATCTCAACACCAAATAACATAACACCAAGAAATCATAACACTCAATAACACCACTTTCAGGGCCTCATTTTTTCTTAAAATAACACTACTTTCATGTTATAACGCACGTTGTGTTGGTAACGCGCGTTGAAACGCAACCCCAACGCCAAGCCCTTGGAAATCATTGTAACGCCGTTATTGCGTTGAAATGAAGACACGTCGGACGAAACACATGCCAACTAGATGACAACGCCGTTAAGGCGTTATTACTCCTTCTTCTCTAAGTACGTTTTGACTTCTAGGCTGCAACAACGAGGCTTGGCTTGTCGTTTGGGGGCCACTTGTGCCACATCACCTTACATCTTCTTCACAACTAACCCCCCTCACCAACAACTAACCTCAACTTACTCATTTGGAGCCCAACACTTACAACTTTATTTTTTTAATTCATTTCATTTTAATAAACTAAATTCATTTCATTAATAATTAAAATTAAAATACAACACAATAAATATTATACACAACTAAAAATAACGTAATGAAAAAAAAATACGATACAAAAAAAAAAAAAAAAATCAATTTATAACGAAACTAATTATTCGCATTCTGTTGTTGGAATTGTTCCCATTGATGTCGTTGCCAACAATGCTTGATGAGACATCGTTGAAGCTTTGCGTATGTGCTTTTATTGTGTAGTTCTATGGATTTCCTTCTTTGCACGTTGCGACGTTCAATCCATGTCTGTTGCATATTTGGGGTCGGAGGAATATACATTTCGGCAGCTTCGGATATCGCAAATTTTTGATATTTCAAAATGATGTTATGCATTATGATGCACGAGTACATGATTCTCTGTAACTTGCCCACGGTAAATGCACGCGCCGGTTGGGCAATAATATGTCAGCGTCCTTGGAGGACACCAAAAGCTCTTTCGATATCTTTTCGTGCACTTTCTTGTTTCGCTTTTCATGCGGCATTTTTTTGGTTACTTGCAACCGTAAATGATTTGATGAAAGATGCTCACTCTGGGTAAATTCCGTCAGCTAGATAATACCCATGCTTAAATCTACGTCCGTATACTTCAAATGGAACCTCAGGACCGATGTCATCAAGCATGTTGTCGAATAACGGAGAATGATTCAAAATGGTAAGATCGTTATTCGCACCCGCGACACCAAAAAATGCATGCCAAACCCACAAGTCGTATGACGCAACGGCTTCAAGCATTATAGTTGGATACTTTTTATCACCTCTATGAAATTGGCCTTGCCATTCTTTAGGACAATTCTTCCATTCCCAGTGCATAAAATCGATGCTTCCCAACATTCCCAGTATTTTATGAACCTCGTTAAGTGCGTGGTATAAGTTGCTAATGTCATTCTCGTCTGGAGTTCTTAAAAACTCCCTACCAAACAACTGGATTATGCAAATAGTAAAAAATCTAGACAATCTCGTCCACATTGTTCACCTATTTGTAAATACTCATCTAATGCATCCGGTGATATCCCATAAGCCAATTGGCGTAGGGCACATGTGCATTTCATAATCACACTAAAACTCATTAGACCTGCAGCATTGGGTTGTTGTCTAAAGAAATCAAAATGCGCAGGAAGAGGATGATGAGTTTCAATATACGTTTCAATACCTTGGACTATTTCTAAAAATAGTTTACGGCTCATACGAAAACGACGCCGAAAATACTCCTCCGTATATTTTGGATTCTCAGCAAAATAGTCGGCCCTTAGACGTGCTTCAGCAGCTGCACGTTCACGAGGGATGTATCTACGGCGGTGTGAAGGACCGGCTTCTTGATTTTGCAACGCTTACTCGCTTTCAAACTCTTGGAGAATCAGCTCTAGCTCCTCTATCTCTTCAAAGTCACTAACATCGGAATAAAATGATTCGCTCATGGTTTTTGCTTTTATATGTTTAAGTGTTTTGAAATAAAAGTTGCGTATATTTAATTGAAATGTGTAAAATACGTGTAGTATTTATAGGGGTAAAGATGTTAGTTTTTTAGGGGAAAAAAGAAAAAAGAAAAAAGTTAACGTTTAAAAAATAAACGTTATATAACGTTTATGGGCTGACAACACTGACAAAAAGGGGAAAGCGAGCCTCGTCGTGCAGACGAGTAACTTGTTTTTGGCGAAAGACAACGAGGGGGGAACGGTGCAGCAACAAGCTTCCACGCTAGAACGACGAGCACAAACGAAACGTTGCACCTTGTGCTCTAAGCTTCATTTCCATCACAATAACCATCGAGTTGAGTTCAAATAACCATCAAGCATATGCCAACTCTAACATAAATTCAGAATCCGAATAATGAAATGGCAAACAAAAGAACAACTGATCAAGAAATTTAAAAAAAAAAAAAAAAAAAAAAAAAAAAAAAACTATTTTTTAAAAGGTTCCTGCAAGAGAAAGTGAATAAAGGGGTCTATCAAAGAAACAACAATCAGTGCGTAGTAGTGTGACTGTGAGGAGTGAAATAGGGTGATTTTATGTTTGTTGATGCATAGGAAATAGGGATGAGCATGGTTCTGGAACCGGTTGGAACCGGAACCGGAACTGGTGGATTCGAGAACCGATTTTTCTGAAAAGTGGGAACCGAGAACCGAACCGAATATAGTTTTTGGTTCTGGTTCTGGTTCTGGTTCCGGTTCCGGTTCCGGTTCTTTTGGATCTATCCGTATAGGAACCGCTTTTTTATTAAGCTAATAAAAAAAACACAAAAAATTAAATTTTTAAGAACATGCAACCATTTACATTTAAGCAAATAACAATTAACAACTAAACCATAAACTCAAATAATCAATGTGGCTACGTGATGATGATAGATAATAAACAATGTGGCTATGTGATGATAATAAATAATAAACAATATATTAATAAAAGTGGCTACGTGACGATGATAGATAATAAACAATGTATTAATAAAAGTGCTAGCAAATTTTAGTATGATGAACATGTAAAAGCTAATCGAATACATATAAAAATAAAATATAAACTTACTTCCATTATTTTGATAATGATGAATGATCTTGGAATGTTATTAGGTTTAGATTAATTATTGATATGTGGATGTTTCAGTAAATTAAAGATTAGGGTTTAGAGTGTTTGGCTTGATGGCTAGTAGAATTTGTTTTTTTTATGATACGTAGGATTTGATTAATATTTTGATAAGAAGTAAAAAAAAAAATTTGCATATTTTTATAATTGTTGGATATTTGGTTCCGGAACCAAGAACTGGTGGAACCGAACCGATCCAAGAACCGAAAAATCTCAAAATCAAGAACCGGAACTGGAACCATTGGTTCTGGTTCCGGTTCGGTTCTTCATGGTTCCGGTCCGGTTCTTGGTCCGGTTCCGGTTCTTTTGCTCATCCCTAATAGGAAATCAATGCTGCTCTTTCCCTTAAAAAAAAAAAAAAAAAAAAAAAAAAAAAAAACAGTTAACAGTACTTGCTAAGATGGTTAGAAAGAGAACAAAGATGGTTCCAAGTAAAAACAGCTAATAAGGTGTGTTCATTGTAATTCAATAAGTTTGACTGGAAGCTTAAACATGAGATTCATAAGGCCAAATCAAAATACAATGTACAAATCACAGCCACCTACTTACTCTCTAAGACTAGATGATGGACATTCATTCTCCATAAACTTGTTTTAAGGATTTTCAACATCTCTGCAGTCTCTTCTTTACAGTTCCTCTCCCCAAAACATTTCCCACCTTTTGGCACAGATCTGACAGACTGACGGTATATAATTATTACTATTGTCATTATTTCACTCTCTCATACAATGTACATGTAGCTACCACTAACTTGGCTTTGTCTTGTTTCTTCATGTTTATTTTATTGATGACGGGCGACCAACTCCTCATGTAACCTACTGAACACTAGTTTTACAGGAATACAAGCAACTGCTGCAGCTGCTGGTTTCATCACTCCATCCTCTGCTCTCAAATCACTAATCTGATCTCCACCACCACCTATTGAAGACAAAGTTCTTATTTTTTGGCTGTGAGATAAAACGCTCCTCCTTTGTGGCTTTTTCTGGAGCTTTGGTGAAGGCCATTTTCTTGAAATGCTTCCCCCCTTTCGGTTATTATGTTTTCTCTCTTCATCTGCTGCTGCATATTCATCTTGTGCTGGGGGTCGAGGAACCCTGCATTTGGCAGTCCTCCTAGCAGTCCTCCATGGTTGAAGTGCTGTGTCATCAGGATCTAATGCTAATGATTCTGTTTGGTACTCATAAGTTTCTGCTGCAGAAAGAATGATATCAGATGAACCATCTTGTATGGTTTCTACTGGGATAGGGTGACCTACTATTGCGTTGTCATTCAACTTGCTCATGAGTGAAATCATGGGAACATGTTCTCTCTGATAACCTGATTGAACTTGTACATCAACATCAATCAACATTGACTTCATCCTCCCCCCAAATTGAAGACTGTTCATGTATGCAAGAGAAGAATCATGGTAATCGGTCGGCTGCTGCTCCCAGTATCCTTCCACAGAATTGATGATATCATGACTACTGTCTAACCCTACATCTCTAGTAGGCATATTAAATCCAATCGCTTGACTTCTTAAACGTTTGTCAAATGAGTCGGCAGCTAATCTATCCTCTCCCCCCCTGTAATTCATCCATTGGCTAGAACCCACCAACAACTTGTTATCACCTGCTGCATTACGATACCTCTTCATCAAAGATCGAGTGTTCCTCTTTCCTTTCAATTGCCATTTGGAGACAGTCACACTGGTCGGTAGGGATTCATCACTTTCATCAGCATCACTCATGCTCTCATCATCTTCTCCTGTTTCAGATCTTCCAAATACTTTTGGTATAAATTCAATTTGGTCAGCATCATCTGAAAGTTAAAACAAAGATAAAAAAAAAATAAGGGACAAAACAATAAAGCCATACGAGAGAGTGCGAAGGGAAGATGCCATGAAGGGTGAAAATTACAAAGGCAGGAAACATGGTCATTGTCACTGTTTAATAAGGACACAAGTATCACCATATTTATAACTTACAACCCATCTAACCATGCTCCTCCAATTAGTACTAAAGAGAAGAAAATCTGAGATCACGAGCGAAAATATAGGAGAGAACAAGTGGAAAAAAATCAACTGCATATGGGGACATCTCATCCACTCGCAAATACATATTGACTTGCATCTATGTCTTCTTTTGGTACTTACCATCTAGGCACCAACGAACCTTTCATTTAAGAAATGTTGGATTCAAGATACTGCTTTACTTCATAATATTCATCCCTAGTATCAGAATGCAATGCTGAACCATAACAGAACCACAACTAATGCCGTTAGATCTACATTTTTCAATGGGCAAAAAAGAACTATTGCTTCAGCTCTTCCACTGTGGAATTCAACGAATCTCACACACTCGCAGTTAAGAGTATACCATGTTTTTTAGCCATATAACAAGAACCACACTCAATTGAGAATAATTTGGATCAATGGCTTCACTATTTATAAGTATGCCAACAAAAACTGCCCTTCTTTTAAGGACATAATGGAGCCTGGGATGACTCCAGTAGGCACCCTAATACCGCTGACATAACTAGAAGGTACAAGAATAGATCAGTCAAGGTGTCTGATATTGTATATTTCACAGTTCCTAACCCTTTTGCATGGATAAGAGACTGCCGCGTAGTTTTTCAACACTAGTCAATCAGGAAAGGTTCCGTTTCTACAATAACACGAAAAGTGGGCCAAGGGCTGGTATAAGTCATCCTCGGTGTGGTAGGATGCTACATGGTGTAGTTCACCATCACATAATCCATGCTAAATTTGTGTTATCATGAAATGGGTCAAAGAAGTTACTGCGCAAGGATACAAATCACCCCCTATTAGGAGAGATTCATACAAAAAAGGATTAGTTGTTTTACTGCAACAGGAGAGGATACTCAACCTGGTTTGTGCAGTACTTTGACTTAGCGAATATAGTCTCGTTATAAATAATAACACGACTAGCAACTGCATCGTAGTTTCTATCCTACAAATCTAACCTAATATTTCAAAATTTTATAACCCACCTACACAAGCTCTACTAATGAACCATCAACTTGTTTCTATATTGAATAATTAGAGTCCAAGCCTAGCCATCCATAGTCCATTCAAAACTTGCATCTGAAAAACTTACATGAGCTAAAAGTGAAGAGGTCTAAAGAAGTTAAAACAGTCATGGAGGTTTGGAAAGTGCAATTTCATCATGTTCCAAAGGGCATCCGAGTCATATGGAGAATTAGGGAATAATGTAATGGTTTGATGAGGACTGTTATGGCATTGGTCAACTAGTTTTGACCAATGCAATGACAGTTAGTATAGCTACCTATTAGTTCTGTTGCAGATTTTCCTTTAAAAGGTGGTATAAAATATGTAGTAGATAGTACTGATTTCTTGGTTGTATGTGAGGTTACTCTAATTCCTTAGGCATGTCTTTGGAATTTACCAAAACAAAAGTGAAGATAAAAGACCAAAGGCCCTTGTGTGGTACGTAAAACATAGACATAAAAACCACAACTGAAAAATCCAAAAACGTCAAGGTAGATTATGAAGGTTTGCCTAAATATGAAGCAAAAGGAAGAGTCAAAGACACATCAGATAACACCATGGTGCGCAAATACCATCGAACGAATCTACCATAGTATTTTAACGGTAGTGGTAAAACAACAGCTTACTGTAATTTCCACAGTGCAAAGTTTCCATTGTTGTGATGTTGAGCCAGCTAGACTGGTCTAAGTGGCAGGCAGTCTCTAATTTAAACTTAAATTAGCTGTTACTAACCTTGGCTTAAATGAAAGATAGTTAGATAGGAGTCGAGGCTTTAAATTGAGCTATTGGTGATGCTGGTTATAACAATTATGAAAGGTCAACTTTGACTTGTAGCAGTTGTCTCTCCAGCAGCACCTAAATAATCGATATGTAAACCATCCACCAAAAAAAATGCAGCACTAGTTGGTCGGTAGACTCGGTACAATGTGATAACAGAAACAGCGCTTAGTGGTACCGTTGTCCACGGTTATGCCTACAATCAATACAAAAGTCTAATATAGAAAGCCTAACTTCCTCAACATCAAAAGAATATACTCTGTTCTGGTTAGGGCTGGCAATTTTGACACGAAACCTGTTAACACGACACGACACGACCTGTTCTTAACAGGTTTCGTGTTTGACCTTAACAGGTTTCGTGTCTTAACAGGTCAGACCTGTTAAGACCTGTTAATTTTCGTGTCTTAACAGGTCAGACCTGTTAAGACCTGTTAGTGACCTGTTAACATTATAATATATTAATATATATATAATAATATAATCCTTAAATTAAAAACCCTAAAATACTAAATCTATTTTTCCTTATCCACTGCATCTCTCATTCCACATTTCCACCTGCGCCTCCAATCCATCTCTCATCCACTGCATCTGCATCGTGAATCTCATCTCTCAATCTCTCATCCACAAATTAACAATGAATTCGTGATTCTCAATCTCTCATCCACTGCAGCAGCGTCGACACTCGACAACAATAGCACAAGTAAGCCCCTCAATCTCTCATCCTTTACAATGAATTTGGATTTATTTCTGTTAATTCGTGTTGATTTATTCGTAAACCCAAAGTCCCAAACCGGCAAACCCATCTACTGAATTCGTAAACCCAAAACGAAAATAGTACAAACACACCCAAAACGCAAATCGTGTTGAATTCGTGGATTTGGATTTATTTCTGTGTGTAAACCCAAAACGAAAATAGTACAAACACACCCAAAAGTTTGACTGTTGAGTCATGGGACACGTTTGGTAAACTACATTACTGATTTTTGGAATCACATAGGTAACTGCAGAACCAATGCATGCAAAAGTATTTGGTTGGATGGAAATTCAAAAGACCCTGTTACATGTCTTTTATGTTTATTAGCATACATCATAGATAATCCCTCTTTCCTTCCTTACTCCACCTATATATATTCGTGTCCTAACTTCCAATTTGCAAGAAACGTATGTGTTCAAAGTCTATATACTAAAAAAAAAACAGACCTATGCTCGTAAAGGAAAACATGCAACAGAAAATGATTGCCAGGGTGGGTTAAGTTCCTACGAGAAGTGACAATAGAAAGCAGTTAGAAACATGTATGTATATTTATGAAGAAAAAGGACCTGAAAGTGTTGCATCATATGTGTCGGAACTGAGGGATTCTGTCCCAGAAGAATCGGTTTCAGTGTCTTCTTCTTCGTCTTCGTCGTCTTCGTCTTCATCATCATCATCATCATCATCATCTTCTTCAGTAGTGTTGGTTTCTTCACTCAAGCCAAACGTGAAGGCGTTTTGAGACTTGGGGGTTGAAACATCGACCCAGTCAGAGAGTGGTGTTGGGTTATAGTCAAAGCTTTCATCTGATTTAGGATGTTCCTTGTGGTCTAGTTGTAACTGCATTGATTGGTCCTCTGGTGACGGTTTTCTTTTCTCACCCTGTAATAAGTGATCAGGTGTATGGTCAGAGCTGTCACCTGAAGCTGCCGCTGCTGCCATTTCCGGGGGGTGTGCAACCGGTGTCTTGTTATCTACTTCCACTAGCAAAAGGGGAGGATGAGTCTGTAACGGCATGGGGTTTGGTGGTAATTTAGGACTGGTGTTGAGACGGCGCTTGTTGATTGATTCTTCCTCCTTGACGTCGTCGTCATGGCGTGGCCTTTTCCTTTTGATTGTTGTATCTTGTGGGGAAAGGTCAACATCGTCGTTGTCATCGTCGGCATTGTGATGATAAGAAGAAGCAGGAGGAGGAGGAGGGTTGTTATTAACGGAGGAGGGTTTGGAATTCAAAGGGAGTGGGGTTTGTAAGTTGGGGTATTTCTTATGGAGGAATTGTTTTTCGAGTTGGAGGGCATGGAGGATGGCGTCCTCCCTGCGGGCGTATTTTTCTCGCTTCTTAGGGGGCATGCCTTGGGAGGCTTGGGCGCGGGAAATGCAGTCGTCAAACTCGCCGCAGCGGAAGGGCTTGACGCGCTTGGACTTTTCGAGGTTGTACCAGTCGCTGTGGATGGATGAATTGAATAGAATAGAATTGAATTGAATTGAATTGAATATAATGATAATAAAAAGAAAAAGAAAAAATAAAAAAAGAGACTTACACGCTGGCATCCTCTCTGCCAAGGAGTTTAACAGGAGTACCAGATCGGGGGGACATCAAATGAGAAGCCGAGAGTTCTTCGCCGCCCAGAATCTTACCCGGCCACCACGACCCGTTCCTCCTTCGGACCCAAACTATTGTTCCTACTTCACTTTCAAACTCCATTCCTAATTCCTTTTTTGAAATCAATTTAAAACCCTAGAAACAAAACTTTCACTCCATTCCTTTCTTTCTTTCTTTTCAGATCAATCAATCAATCAATCAATCACTATTTCTTTTAGGGTTTCTTTCTTTCCGTCCGTACGGTCTCAACTAACAAACTAGTAGTAATTCACTTGACTCTCTCTGTGTCCTCCTCCTTCTCCTTCACACCAACGGCAACACACGCGTTTTTATTTTATTTTTTATTTTTTATTAGGGCTCTCTCTTTTTACCTCTTTTCTTTTCTTCTACCCTTCTTTTTTTTAAAAAAAAAAATATACAAGTGTCTTGAGCTTATAAACTAGCTTTTCAACAACCTTCATTTTATGAAAACATATCTTAAATATAATAATAAGCTTCAGCTTCAACTCTAGGGTTTGAGCATCGGTCTCGGACCGAATCGAATTAACCCAAAAGCCTAGACCGAGAACCGGACCGACTGTTCGGGTGGTTTGCTCAGCCCTAACTCTAACTAGTTTCACCAAACATACCTAAATAATTAACTCATCCAATTCAAATATTGAAACACAACTTTATATTCGGAACAATCAATAAAATTTACAATCAACCAACACTTCAAAATTTTATATAGGATATGTGTGACTTACTGGAAATTTTATATATTTTGCTAAAGAGTATAAATGGGCTAACTAAACGCAAACTTTCTGGGTGTTTGTGCAGTTATTTTTTTGGGTAGGTCTGGAAAGGTTAATTTTTAAGGGATACTTAGGGGTTGTTTCTTTTTTTTTCTTAGCTATTGGTTTAGTGGGTCCTACGTGTATTAATGCATTTTAATGGGGAGAGCCTCATTTTTTTATCCCTTATGGATATAGAGGAAAGAAGGGATTTTGTTAGGCCCCACTTAAAAAAGTATTAATATTAAATGATAAGTGGGTTCAATCCCTCCACTAACGGAAAAAAGAAACACCCCTTTACACTTACTAATAAAATCTGAAAAAATTTGAGTAACTACTTAACCTATGTGGGAACCTCAGGAAAAATTTGGAGAGTCTCTGGAGTTCATTTGATGTGTCTTAAAATTTATAAGAAACTGACCCAGAATTGTAAAATAAGCCTAAAATGAGTTATGATCAAAATCAACTAAAACACATTTCTTTTTCAATCATTTTCCTTTTCTTTCCCTCCTTACGTGATACTTGAAAACACAACTTTTTTTGTTTCTCTTCATTTTCTTTCATTTCCTTCCTTATGATATCCTAAAACATATAGTGTAAAACATTAAGAAAAACTAATGTTAAGTGAAATTTAAATAACTTAAATATAAAACTAGGGGATAACTTGGTTATAATCCTTCACAAAAAATAAATAATAATAATAATAATAATAATAATAATAATAATAATAATAATAATAATAATAATAATAAAATAAAAAAATAAAAATAAATTATTATTATTATTATTATTATTATTATTATTATTATTATTATTATTATTATTATTATTATTATTATTATTATTATTATTATTATTGGAGTAAATTACAAGAATGGTCCATGTGGTTTGACGAAAATTTCACATACCGTCCCTCAAACTTAAAAGTTGCATGTATGGTCCCTGTCGCTGCCAAAGAATAACATGAATGGTCCCTCAGACTAACTGTCGTTAGATTTTTCCGTTAGTCCATTTGCACCGTTAGTCCTTTAACGACCATTTGCAACAAACATTTACACCGTTAGTCCTTTCATACGTTTTTGTCTCTTTTTATACGTTTTCGTCCGTTTTTATACGTTTTCGTCCGTTTTTATACGTTTTCGCCCATTTTCTTACATTTTCATCCGTTTTTCATACGTTTTTGTTTGTTTTTCTTACGTTTTCGCTCAGTTTCTTACATTTTCATCCTTTTTCTTACATTTTTCTTACATTTTTCTTACACTATGAAAACGGAAAAAATGTAAGAAAAACGGATGAAAACGTAAGAAAATAGGCGAAAACGTATAAAACCAGACGAAAATGTATAAAAACAGACAAAAACGTATGAAAGGACTAATGGTGCAAATGTTTGTTGCAAATGGTCGTTAAAGGACTAACGGTGCAAATGGAGTAACGGAAAAAACTAACGACAGTTAGTCTGAGGGACCATTCATGTTATTCTTTGGCAGCGACAGGGACAATACATGCAACTTTTAAGTTTGAGGGACGGTAGGTGAAATTTTTGTCAAACCACAGGGACCATTCATGTAATTTACTCTTATTATTATTACTTAAAAAACCACATAAGTTATTAACCATGATACAAAAGACCACGAGTCACATGTGATGTGATTTATGATTTACATGTAAAACCCACATAAAAATCACATGTAAAAAGTATTGTGTAGTTTTCGATGCCTACAAAGAAACGAAAACAAAAATTCGTCGAAAATATATTGAAGTGATCGTTCATTAAAAAGATACAAAAGTTCTATGGTGTATTGCTTATCGCGTAACGACATACACTTTGCTAGATATTTTGCTTTTAAAACATAAGTTGAAAGTAGGTTTTTTTATTTTACGGAAAATAATTTGCTAGGATTCGTCTATTTTATCTTTATCTTTTTATTGGTCTTTATTGAAACTCACCTCGTGATAGTAAAATTTAAAATAAAAATCTTAGATGTGGCAATTCTCGATACGACACGATAAAAGCCCCGACCTAACACAAAGTTAAACATGTATGAGTTGAGGATAAACAGGTTTTGGTCAAAAACATGTCAACCCATTTAATAAAGGGGTCGTGTTTGGGTTGAGGGAATATTTAACAGGTCAACTAATGAACCCGTTTAATCATTATATTCATATGTTGTGTGGTTATTCATATGTTGTTTTTATCATTTTTTTAATCATTATATTACTCTTGAATTTAAAGTTGAATCGACAAGCCACCAGCTGATGTGTAAATCTAGCTTTATTATTATTATTTTTTTTTTTATAGAAACCGACTCAACAAGTATAGACGAACACCTATGGGCAATGTACCCTAACTGTGTATAACATGGACTTGGCAATACTATGTTGTTCACGAGGAGCGATGAATTATGCTGAAATAATGGAAATGAAAAATAAACAAATAAAGACAAACAAAGAGGCTTTTCGATTTGAGAGATCGGCGTTATTTAATGATTGAAACTAAATAACAAAACAACAAAATAAATGAATAAATGTAGAATCAAATAATGAACATGTTAACATAATTACTTCCCTAATTGTATCCATGATCCGATTACAAGTGCAATGTTTCAGTGTATTCCACATTAGTGGTTTTATATGAGCTAGGTATAGTGCGGGTAGCTAGAATCCTATCTCGTATGTAAATTAGTAGTCAGTTCAAACGAGGTGACAGAGGTTTACTAATCTACACTAATTAAGTCACCAACCAACTATTGAGATTTATTTAGTATGATTACTATGACTAGTTATCTATCATTTAGGTTAATTGTTCCGTTTTAGATTCACGCTTCTGTAACACAATAAGCTAATTATCGATTATCCAACTAGTGACATTTGTGTATCCCTAATAACACTTACGTGAGGCGTCTAAATAAAAGATAATTATAATCATATACATAGGCGAAAGAGATGTTATAAACTCAATAATAATCCAACATGGAATCCATTAAAAACTAAGTAATCGAACAATAAAACAACTAAGTCATAACTGGGCTAACAAATAAGGGTGTTAGCCCATGATCTCAGTCAACATAGCAAAAAATATTAATAAAAGATAAACATAGAGGGGCCAAAAGTGTCAATTTTTTATTTTTATTTTATTTTATTTTATTATATTTTTTTTACACAACACACCCTTCACGCTACGTTAAGGAGTTAACACCCCGTGTTAACGCCGCTTTAACGCCGAGACATGCAAAGGTTAACGCCCCTTAACGCGCGTTAAAAGGGCCCTTAACGCCGGCGTTGGGTTATGGATGTGCATGCTCTAAGGGTAGAAAGACGTTCACTTCTCCTTCTCAATTCAGTTTCACAAAATCTTATTTTCTTTCTTCATTTCACACACTTAAACCTTCTTATTTGTATTAAAAATTCCCTAAACACAAGGCTGAGCACGGTCCGAAAACTGGACCGGACCGAAAACTGGATCGAAATGTTCGGTCATAGTTGGGTCGGTCCAGTTCGTCGGTTCGATTTCGGTCCAACAAAGCATAATGGCCGGTTTTGCATAAGACCGAACCAGACCGAGAACCAAAATGAGGAAAACTGTGGACAGAGGACCAAACCGAAATACGTTTGGTCCGGTCTGCTAGGTCCAATTTGGTCAAGTTTATCGGTTCGGTCCGATCCACGGTCTATTATGCTCGGCCCTACACACATACACAATTCACGTTTCTCCCCTTCTCATTCACCGACGTCATCTTCAGCAGCACAACCCGGGGCCAAGGAAAGAGATAGGTGGCGATCCCTCCTTTGCCTACATGAAATTCTATGCATGTGTGCCTTTGCTTTGCTCACACCTAGAGGTGGCAAAATTAGTGGGTCGAGCCGGGTCACGAATCTTAGCTGATTTCGGGTCTAAATGGGGCACTTGAGAGCATGTGTCAGTACAGGTCGGTTACCCATCAGTTTTTTGAACAATTTAATTACGAGTAAAAAATGAAAAGGTGAATAAAAGTTAAAAAAATTTCATTAACCTGCTAGACATGGTCTAAGACACATCGGTTGATTGTTAGTATATAGTTGAACTTTACATCAAATACGTAATTTGATCGATCTTCAAATATTTAGCAACACACCCATCCCATAATAAATATTTACCAAACTTGACTCATATTTAAACAACGGGACCTAAATTGCCATCTCTGCGTCCATACCCTATATAGCGAAAGGTGAAAAGTGTACAAAAGTAATATAATGTACTCAAATTTTCATTTTGACCAATACCCATAGAACTTAAAAATAATTTCAAATGGCAGAAAAGTTAAGGTGATCAGCACATTTCTCCCCTCGTGCCCTCCATAACCAACTAAGCTATGAACCTTGTTCATCATTATGTACATTCCTAAAGTTAAAAAAATTGACCCACTTACATTCATAAAAATCCCGACCCCTTAAACTCAAGCAGGCCAAACTGACTTGTGACACAGATAACCATTTACAAAATATGTACATGCATATATTTCCAAATCACAACACATGATTTATCGAACATTAACTTGAATTACATCCCCATCTTTGAGCTGGGTGTTGGGCAACACAACCTGACCATTTACAGAAACCAGCTTGCCTTCGAGTCCAACCATGGTGGCAGCATCTGCAGCTGTGCTACCACTTCTTAACCTCATTATATCACCATCTGGCCAGCAGACAACTGCTATTTCCCCAAAATCGTTCACATCAGCAAGCTTTCCTGCCTCAGACCGCAACTGTTCCTCCCATTGGAGCATCGTCCTCAACAGGAGCACCTACATGATCAACCTTTTAGTGCCAGACACAACACATAGCATACTTGTTTTGATTTTAAGACTGAATAGTTGATTTTTTGCAAGGTCACCCGAGTTGTAAAAGCTGGCTTAAATCAACCCTGAGACCTCCTTAGGAGAATCCTAACTTGCGATTTCCAGCATAATATATGAAATGCATGGATTAAAATATCTCAACATTCCAAAGATCATGCCCACATACCTTATTGTTGATACCAGCTTCCATGGAACCAGAGGTTGAAGGTGAACTCCAAGAGGGAGTTGAATTCAATGACACAGAATCAAGCTGTTTCCCCTCTAACACAGAAGACACAACGTCCCAGTATTCAATTTCCTCCGCTTCACTTAAATCAATTACTTGAATGAATGTTGGCAGCAGGCGCTGAAACTGATCTTGCTGCACGTTAAGGACTTCTATTAATATCTAAATAAACGATGGGTCAAACTTATTAATTCTTACATAACAGCTTTTAAGATCATTTTGCAAGAATACAACATGTGAAGAACAAGGCAAAGAATAACGGACAAAAAAATCACCTAGCAATACAGACAAGTTTTTTTTTTTTTTTTTTTTTTTTTAATTATTATTATTATTATTTTTAATCCCGGTAACCCTAATTGGTCCATTGCTATGGTCTGGTAGATGAAAAAGCACCATGTTCTAAGTGAACAAACAATTCATATGGGTTGGCAAGGACCAAAGTTCATGATTATAGATGTTGATGCAAAGTGCACCTCACCAACATATGAGTGAACAAGATCCTGAGTATACCATTGGCCAAAATGGTGAACAAACAATATAAAGAACATTCCACATACCTTATGGTACAAACCATCTCGACAGAGTGTGTACTTCTCCAAGCAGGTAGACCAATCCCCATGCCCTGGTTCACACCACCATTCATCTGATACCTGAAAATTATTTGGCACCAGGATATGTTATCCATTCAAACTACACCAATGTTACGAGATAAAGATGATTTTTTAGCATATACATAGAAGATCATCCATAACTATGAAACTGTTAGGTCCTTGAGGATTTTAGAGCAATTTATTGTGTGTATAACTCTATATTGCTCCATAGGAACTCTAAATCATAAGTCCAGATGAAGACAGAATCGGCCACGATGAAGCATATAAGAAACAGAAAAATGTCTCAATAAAAAAAATAGCACTTGTTATTTTCTATGTGGTGTAAATAAAATTTCAACAGCATGGATAAAAAAAGAAGCCACAAAACATGAATTAGGACAGTGAATCCTTTCAAGTGGAATAACTATTAAACTTTATATAAACGGTAATTCGAAAAGAAGCGTATGCATGTATGCTTATGTGTGTATTTGTATACCTATATTAAAGTATTCAACCTTACTTTTTTGTACAATCTTGCATAAGCCTCCCATCGCTTTCTTTGAGAAGAAGATCTTCTGTCTGCAACCGCTTCAGAAGCGGCAAGTACAAAGCTGGCAGCTACAAGCAGATCCCTTCCATGCTCATCCACTCTGCATTTCATGTGTCATCATACAATTTATTGACATTACTAACATTAGCATTAAGCAAGATGAAATACCTGACAATAACAGCAGCAAGCAAATTACTTCCTTCAACTCTAAGGACCGGATGTCCGGCTTTTAGGGAACTGTACTTCTTAAACACATGGTCTTCAGTTGGACTCTTATCTTCCATATCAGTTGAGAGATAAGAGGACGATGGTATTTCAGAACCAATTACACTGCTTTTAGTAGGCAACTTATTATCAGCTTCTTTATAAAGCCAATGTGCAGCAACTCCATGCTCAGCATATTCATGCATGCTCTAAAAATAAGAGAAAAAGGCTAATGTCAGCTAATACATGCTTTAAAAAATAATGTAGTCTGTACACTCGATATATTATAGTCTTGTACCTGTGTTCTTATTTGGACTTCCAAGGGTGAGTTTTCCGGACCATGTACTGCAGTGTGCAGAGACTGGGATTATTAGATAAGGGTCAGAATTTGAGAGCACTGATAACAATAAATAAAGAAAACATTAACAGCATAGGGAACATGGCCATGTCATAACGAAACATATTATAGGGGTCTTAGTACAAAGGTAGAAGACTTCACGACTTTTTACATTTTGCCTGATATATACATAGTGCAAAGATGACAAACAAACCTCCTATTTTGAGTCAGGCTGGCAAGAATGCCTGCCAAGTTCAGATAAGGGAAAGCTTCCCCCGACCATTAAAGGAAAGGCTCGGCGAAGAGAGGAAGATGCAGCGGGGAAGGAAAAGGCCATCGGAGATCAATAATTACTTTTTATTTTTATTTTTTTATTTTTTTATTATTTATTTATTTATTTATTTTTTCAACGAAAACTAAGAAGGGAACGGGTGACCTACAAAAGGCAGGAATGCAGGGGAAAGCCCACTTTATTGGTCAAGTGTGTAAATATTGCAACGATAACAAGCAAACAAACTTTCTACAACTCGTTTTATTTTATCTTTTGATTATATCTTTCTCTTTTATTATAATTTTCATGTAAAAATATCAAAAACTTTTGAGCCACTGCATGTCGCTTCTTGCATGATCCAGGCATGTCACTGACCTTGCCTTTGCAACCTTATGTTGACAAGTAAATGTCACTAGTTGCCTTTTGTGCCTCTGACCATATTTTGATCATGTCAATGTTTTGGTTTATCTAGTTTTTATTTCATAAAGCCAGCCGCTGCATTCAAAAACTGCTGCCACATGTCGATGCACAGATTGATGTCTGACCCTAGGGGTGTAATTGAGCAGAGTTAACTCGAGAGTTACTCAAGAAAGACTCGAAATCGACTCGAGCTTGAGCGAGTAGACTTTCAAGCTAAGCTTGAGTATCAAATTATTCAGCCCGTTAAGCTCGTGGGCCTTATCGAGCTTGTCTTTATGTAATGTGTATATTAATATTTACATGATGACCCTACAATATTAGCCATGATTAATACTGTTATTAGTTTTTTAATACTAGTCGATCCGAGCTCCAAAATATTTTTAATCAACCGAGCTCAAGCTTGAAAATATAGCTTAGATCGAGATCGAGTTGAGTTCCGAGTTTTACCTTTTTTAATCGAGTCGAGCTCGAGCCTGTCGCTATATCTACTCAATTACACCCCTATTTGCCACCGTAATGTCATGTGCCACCCTATCTGCCACCGTCGTGTCGTGTACTACCTCACCTCCAATCCAACTGCTGTCGTGTTTTCAGCTTTTCTATTTTTAAGTAGCTATTGTCGCAACAACCTCTGCAGCTGCACAATTATGTGTTCCATCTTGTGCGCCGCCACCAGTGTTTCTGCCTTCGCCTAGGGTTTTATATCACTTAAATGAACACGAATATGTCCCAATCGTGCTACTCACTGAATGGCCATGGTCCACTTTTCAACCTGTGACTCGTGTTCTGGTCTCAACTATGTGTAGGCCTCATGGATCAACCTCAACTCAGTTACTATTTGGTTCGACTCTATATACATTGTGCATTGTTCCCTATGGGATTGTAAACAAAATTACAACAAGGCTAATCTTTAATGTTTTATTAGCATTTTCAACACGTTTATCATCGACGGAGTAAACTGACAGGATTATATTTGTGCTAATTAAGTTAAAAGCGATTTGTGCAAAATAAGTGATTAATTTATATATGATATTCTAGGGTCATATATGAGAAAGATGCATCATATGACACTAAATAGGATTATAGAGTATTTTATAGTACAAAAACTCGCCTAGAACAACTGTAAGAACATAATAGCATTTTTCCGTATATAACAATGGTACAGGTAACGACCCGACCAGTATGAAAGACTACATGTCTTCCAACCTGTCAGATCAGTGTATTTTGCGACATATACAAAATTAGACATGTCAGGGTTTTGAATTCTGGATTCGCCGCTGATAACAGGGTGTGGTATTTCAAGAAAAAAAAAACTAACATACTGAAAAAGTGATCTTAACCTGATATCCGCTTGGCTTTGGATTGACAATGTAATCATCAAACTCGCCATCGATTGGTGTCCAAAGCCTGCAGAAAGCCAAGGAAAGGGTGAACCAAAATAATAAACATCTTTCACTTATATTACTGATCTTACATGAAGTTATACAGTGACTAGTCATTAATTTGCAGGAACAGTTGCTAGACATGCTTTCGATGGCTGATGGCATGCCAAGTTCTAGCATGAAGCAGCTTTGATGCTACCTACCCATTTCCCATCTGATCTAAATCAGTACTAGACTTTTTGTTAGGCGTCACAATTATTGTAACCTGTGTATGATATTTAGAAGATTGTAACAACACTGAACAGCTTGTCCATGTAAAGTTCCACTTCTATCTCCAACAATTACTCTCAGTGCACGTGCGTCATATATTTTATCAATACTGACTTCTTTACGATTCATCTGCGAGAAGAAAAATGTATGTCAGCACACAAACCAACGCCCAGCCAACAGCAGGGGAAACCTTAATGGGCTTAAGACAGCTTTAAGCACAAACCATACTAAATCATGTATTCATGGGCTATTTATCCCCATGGTCAAGCCTAAGTCTAAAGGGAATTGACATATAGAAGTAAGAATGCAGCAACGTCTCACAAAAAACTTTTGATTCAGCATAATGCATCGTATATTTTTAGCCGCAAACCTTTTTAGGTCAGACTTATTAATTGTTAAAAGTGGTCACTTTAACGCATTTATGTGAAATCGGGTTGTACTTTCATAACGGGTCGAAAGACAGGGAAGTGGAGCAAGCAACCTAAAGGTTATTCCTTGGAATCATGCATTATCCAAGGCCTCATGGTTTCCTAACTCTTATATTCAACAAATGAAATATCGGCATCACTCATACCTTGCTGTAGATGCTGTATAAACTTTTAAGGCGGCTAGATAAGGTGACTTCCATTCCAGGAACGTAGCTGCAAATATAAGAATAGAAACAAAGTCAAGGCAGTGTAAACAAGACTAAAAGCTAAAGATCTATCTAACATGATCTTACGAGGTTGATATAAACAACTCGCGTTCCAGTTCTTCCTCGCAGACAACCAGAGATGCTAGGGCAATACCAGCATCCCGCACAACTTTTGGTTTAGTTTGGACCTCTGAGCATGACCCAAGATCTTGAATATATTGAATACGTTTCCTTCGATCAAGTAGAAGATCAAATGGAAGAACAGCCTGCAAAAGATCCTGCAGGTTCGAAAAAGGAAACCACTGTTGTCATATCATAAATCTGTAGCATTAGTTAATCACACAAATTCATTCTTTATTAACAATTACCTTCATGCTGACTTCTACGTCATCTAAAGATGCTTCACACTCAGGAGTTACGTTCCTTCTGTTTGGTTCTGCATTTGAGCTGCTGTTTTTGGCAGATAGTCTTCTTAGGTTGCCTACCCTGCTCCTGGTTGTCGTCGACATGGTGGCCAGGTCAGACCGCATCTGGCGGAAGATCCGAGGCTGCATACAGTACTAGTTAACTTTAGAGCATACTACAACAATCATTACTTGAAATGTTTGGAAATCGGACACGTTACCTGAAGAACAGCAAAGCAGAGGTCTTCAAGTTCTGCTTTTAAAGCCCAAAGGCCCAATCTGGAAGCCAGAGAGCACCAAATGAGCAAAGTCTCCTGCGCTACAGCCTTAGCCTTGGCCGAGGGTAGAGCATAACTGCAACCAAGATTATGAAAAACATAAAAATGACAAGTAACACGCATACTAGTAACGATTGATATGAAAGAATTCCTACATGGTTCTCATGTTGTGCAGACGGTCTGCAAGCTTGATGAGCACGACACGTGGATCATCAACCATGCCCAAGAGCATGACCCGTAAGTTATTTGCCTAGAATGAGATATGTTATATATGTGTGTGTGTTTGATGATAATATAAATAAAAGCAGTGTAGTAAAAAGACCTCTTCGTAACCAAAGGTAGCCTGATTGACATTAGTCCTGCGGTGTCTGCGCAGCAACTGCAAGAGAGAGAGAGAGAGATTGATATGAGGGTGTGCATAGTAGTAATAGTAAATGGTTTTAGGAAGAAAACCTGATTGATATAACTGAGCCTGGAGACACCAGCTACGAGTTTAGCTATATCTTGACCAAACTCAAACTCAATGGTTGAAAGGGTTTGAGAAGTGTCGTCAACGACATCATGAAGAATGCCAGAAACGATAGTATCAATAACCTGGAAGCAGCAAGATAATTAAGTAGTAGTTGTATACTATGGAGTAAAAACAGAAAGGAAAATAGATACTTTTTGTCCAACAACGGGGGTTGAAGTAGGAGGAACAAGGAGGAGAGCCAAGATTTTAGCTGTGTTGATACAGTGGGTTAAATAGGGGTCTCCGGTTTTGCGAAGCTGGCCATTGTGAGCGTTTCGCGCAAATGCAATAGCCTTGAGCACCTGCAAGGTGAATTTTTAATTAATTAATTTATTACAGTAGTAATTAATAATTTAGAAAAAAGAAAAAAGATAAAATACCATAGGGTGATTAAAAACAGGGAGACCAGTAACATCGACGCCATCAATAACTGCTTTTGGAGATGGAGAAGGGGCGGGCCATAAAAAATCAAGTTTTGTAGAAAGGCATGCTCCGGATGCAATTGCCACGGCTGTAACCGCGACTTGAGTAATCGCCGAAGAAACTGCACCGTGAGCAGCAGATGAGGAAGCAGCTGCAGCAGCAATCAGATTTCCAGAAGCAGAAATGAATGCTAATTTAGTATTACTTCTTCTTCTAGTATTACTTGTTAACAACACCACCATCCTCCTGCTGCTGCTGCTGCTGCTGCTCATATTTACTAACATCATCCCCCGCCTTACTTAATTATTACTACTTACTCCATTTGGCTGGCCCTGAGAAAAATATATATATATATATATATATATGATATCAAGTGTTGTTAATATGATGTAATTGATTGATAAATTAAAATGAAAATGAAGAAACAAGATATATGAAAATGAAGCCTAAGGATAAGGGTAAATAAAGCCAGGCATCCATCTCTTTTTTATTACACTTTCATTCATTTTATCTAATTCTATACTAATCTTTCTTTCTTTCTTTCTTGATATTAAAAAAAAAAAAAAAAAAAAAAAAACCGCTGGAGAGAGAAAGCAGACGTGTCAGCCGGAAAGTTGGGTGAATATGGGTCACCACTGTGCCCAGCCTTATCACCCCATTAATTTGTGTGGTTGTCATCCATACATAATTTGGAGGACTAATACATGATAAAACACAAAATACTATCAATTCTTTCCATATTTCACCCTCGGATGGCACAACAAACCGAATTCGACGAGGAAATCCGAAACCCGAACTTACTGGGGCAGGGTGGAGCATGCTTATCAGGTTTCATGGCGGGTTTTGGGGCCTTAACGAGGATTCTTAAAACATATACATACACATATCTCTATATACATAAAATATTGTGTTAGTATTTACGTACTAAATGTAATTCTCTAATTTTTGTTAGTCTTTAGCTTTGTAATATTTCAAACTGTGATCATAGAAATTTGTTTTGTGCTATAATATTCTATAAAAGTTGTGATTTATTCCAATGCTTAATATATTATTAATGGGTTCTCAGTTCTTTAAGTAATTCTATAAAATCATATTATTAATAGTCTAAAAATAAGAATAAACGGGAAACGATACGAGTATGATAGAGCATCGCACCTAAAAAAGATAACCCGATAAGACCCCAATGGGGAATGGGGCGGGTTTGGGGGAGTATCTTGCCCCAACGGGGCGTCCCGATAAGATCCCCAATGGAGATTGGGGCGGGTTTGGGGAGAATTTTGTAATCGGATTTGGGGAAGGGGATGGCCACCCCGCCCCAAAACCGCCCCATTGCCATTCCTACTTATATACCACCACTAAGGTCTAACAAGTCAGCCGAGTCAAGCTCAAATAATTTTATGAGCCGCGCTTTTAAAACTAATATTTAGCCCGGCTTGTTCCAAAGCGTGTTTAGTTATTTGAGCTGAACAATGTACTCGAGCTGAAAGAGCAAATCGAGCTAAATATGTAGTTTCAAAATAACTTTATTGTAAATTTTTAATTACTATTGTATTACAGATTAAACTTAAAACCAAAACTAATGATATGTTAACCTTCAATGACATCAAAGATCTATACTTTATAGTATAAACTAGTAAACTTTGTTTTTATACACCTCACATTATTTTCCTTTTGTTTCACTCATCTAATTTGGGTTGTGAAATGAAATTTTTTTTTATCACGGACAAAATTTGCAATAGAAAGTTTTGTCATATATTTCATAATGGTATACATACCAAAGTCAACAATGCAGTGAAAAGGTTAACTGTCAATGGAACAGTACACAGTAGAGATGTAGGCTATAATGAAGCTCATCAAAGAGAAGACAGTTATGTATCACCTCATTGCATCAGGCATCAAGCTTATTTGGACACGTGTGATGTAATTAGATAGTCTATTAGTTGGTAGTATGTCAATTTAGCATTTTGTAATTTCCTTGTTGATGTAACAGTATAAGTAGCAGACTTCTTTGTACACTTTGATTAGTTAAATGAAATACATTTTCACAAATTCTCTCTACTTTCTCACTTTGTAATATGGTATCAGAGCAGACCTTAAAGGTCCTCTACCATCACCATTAATTGTCATAACAGACAGTTGACTACCCTAACAAACTTTGACCACCACCCCTAACTACTTTTCCCTCCAAATTTCCGCCATTAACATGCTTTCAAAACTCATCAAGAATCAATCAAATCACCATCAAAATTCACCAAATTCATCACCAAATCAACTAAACTACATCACAGATTCAAGAATCATCATCAAATCACTCAAAAAACACATTAAATCATGACTCAAAGGAAATATGCTCTAGACTTAATTGAGTTTGCAGACCGGCAAAATGAGAAACCAGCCAAGACTCCCTTTGACTTAAGGAAGAAGCTAACCTACACTGATGGTGATCCACTACCAGACCCTTCTCATTATAGAACACTTGTAGGGAAGCTCATCTACCTCACCATTAGCAGGCCTGACATTGCCTTTGTTGCAAAACTTCTTAGTCAATTATCCCACAACCCTCTCACAACTCATTTACAGGCTCTACATAGGGTAATCAAGTATATCAAACTCAGTCCAGGTCAAGGCTTAATCTTTCCTAAAGACAACCCTTTCACTCTTTATGCCTATTGTGACAGTGACTAGGCAAACTGTCCATCATCAAGAAGGTGCATTTCTGGTTTTGGTATCTATCTAGGCTCAAGCTTGATCTCATGGCACTCAAAGAAACAACCAGTAGTATCAAGATCCTCTACAGAGGCTGAGTATCGAGCACTAGCAGATTGCTCATGTGAGATCACCTGGCTCAGTTCTCTCCTTAGAGACTTAAAGGTATCTGTCCCACAACCAGTCAGAATCCTCTATGACTTGGGTTAGTTGACTAGCAACTAATTCCGCCCTATCCTCCAAAACCAGAGATTTACTGCTTTCATAAAAACATAAAAATACAAAAAGAATCTTCCTCCACCCTTAGACCTAGATTAGAGTAGCCTTTAGCCTAATCTAATCTAGGTCTAAGGGTGGAGGAAGATTCTTTTTGTATTTTTATGTTATATTGAGTATTGATAGTTTGTTTCTAATAATTTAGAAAAAAGAAAAAAGAAAAAAGAAAAAAGAAAAAATACCATAGGGTGATTAAAAACAGGGAGACCAGTAACATCGACGCCATCAATAACTGCTTTTGGAGATGGAGAAGGGGCGGGCCATAAAAAATCAAGTTTTGTAGAAAGGCATGCTCCGGATGCAATTGCCACGGCTGTAACCGCGACTTGAGTAATCGCCGAAGAAACTGCAGCGTGAGCAGCAGATGAGGAAGCAGCTGCAGCAGCAATCAGATTTCCAGAAGCAGAAATGAATGCTAATTTAGTATTACTTCTTCTTCTTCTAGTATTACTTCTTAACAACACCACCATCCTCCTGCTGCTGCTGCTCATATTTACTAACATCATCCCCCGCCTTACTTAATTATTACTACTTACTCCATTTGGCTGGCCCTGAGAAAAATATATATATATATATATATATATATATATATATATATATATATATATATGATATCAAGTGTTGTTAATATGATGTAATTGATTGATAAATTAAAATGAAAATGAAGAAACAAGATATATGAAAATGAAGCCTAAGGATAAGGGTAAATAAAGCCAGGCT